>JAVTVY010006072.1:0-38255 GCA_036873755.1 Hanleya hanleyi
AAACCCAGTTGTACACAGGTACACGATGGGCGGTGCCACTCTTGAGAAGGTCAATAGCATGCGCGACCTCGGAATCGAAGTGTCGTCCAACTTATCGTGGGACACACATGTAAATTTAGCGGTAAGCAAAGCGAACCGCATGCTTGGGTTAATACAAAGAACTTGTGGTCAATCATGCCCTGTTCAGACGAAACGAAAACTCTACATATCACTTGTACAAACCCTATTAGAATATTCACCTCAGTCCTGGGCTGTTACAACAAAAAAGTCTCTTCTCCACTTAGAAGGAGTACAAAGGAGAGCGACGAAATATATTCTAGGTTACCGGGAATGCCAGGACGAAGATTACAAATCCCGTCTAATTAAACTAAACTTACTGCCATTAAGTTATAGAAGAGAAATTATGGATTGTGTATATTTATTTAAATGTTCTCGCGGTGATTATGACTTGGATGTGAATCAGTTTGTATCATTCAAAGCTCCAGATAATGTACTAATGAAAATGCCCAAATTTAAAACTGAAAATTTTCGGCATTCTTATATTAACAGAATCTTTTATCTGCGCAATGTTAATTCATTACGTGACCTTTTGTCTTTTAGTATTGAGTCGCATAAAGCTAAGTTGATGAGATACTACTCAGCTTTTTGAAGAAACAAATTTGTATCAGACAACTCCTGTACATGGGTTAGCAAATGCCATTGTACGCGATGCCGACTCATTTAGCTTCACGTGCATATTTTTCTTAATTCATTTATTTTTTATTTCTTACGGTCTTTTAGAATCAACTCTTTAATATCTTATATATTTATAATATTTTATTGTATTATTCCTTATGTACGTATGTTATGATTGTTAATATGTGCGTGTGTGTGTGTGTGTGTGTGTGCCAGTGTGTGGTTTTAGTGGAAGATTGCTTAACTATAGGTGCTAGTCACCTGTGCGATCTCTTCCAGACTAGTGTCGAAGTTGATTAAATAAAATTAAATAAAAAATAATTATTAGTTGACAAGCTCGGTTATTCAACAATTCTAAAGTATATATGTGTATGATGGGTCATTGAAAACATTCAATTGAAGCTTGGCAATTTTGAGCTGAATATTCTGAACACACACTAAACAAAATACCTATAGATCATGCTGTACCGTATATGTACATGGACCAGTCGAGAAACAACCTACCAGAATTTTAGCTGTTTCTGTGTCCCAGACCCTGAGTTTCTTGTCCCATCCTGCAGTGGCAATTCTGTAATGAGAATCATTATTTTCATTCTCAAATGTAGTTTACTGTCTTTACTCTTGACTAATGCAGTTTGGGGGTGAATACACAATAGGGATCCATCCAACTGCACTGCCGTGGCCATGTGGTAGAACACCCGCCTCACAAGCAGCAGTTCCAGGTAGAGGTTATATCAAAAACTAAACAAATAGAAGTTATACCTTCCTTGCTCGGTGCTCAGCATTAATACGATAAATCAAGGACTGGTTGGCCAGGTGTGAGGATCATGTGACTGGGTGATCGTGATATGAACGAAATATTACTGAACGGGACATTAAAATCCTACTCACTCACCCTAAGGATCAATACTGCGATTTCTATTTTCAAATCCTGAGTGATAAAGTTTAATTAAGTCCAAATAATGGATTAATATGGCTATTAGGCTGAATAATTATATTCAAATAATTATTCTATTATTTTGGGGATTTTTGTATTGTTTTCGTTTTTACACCTAACTTTCTTTCAAAATTTCGTCAAAATAATGTTCTCAGACATTGAGTCAGTGTCTGATTTTATTTGAAGGAAAAAGTATTGTTGAAAGCTGACTCTGTGAGTAACATTGTTTGTTTTCATGCAAATTGTATAAAAGTTAAACCACTGTATTGGTGTGCCAGGAAAGATTAATAATACATTTGGTTTGTGTGCAAGAGAAAAAATAAATAAAAAGATTAAAAATAAAAAGCATCCTTCCCTGATGATTTTTATTTTATTTTATTTTTCTTCAAAAAGGTGTTTGGGAAGCTAGAGATTAATTTTATTTGGTCTTATTGTCTTGACATACCTATTTCCATCACAATTTATACAAGCTTGACTGATATTTAACTGATGTCCACCCTCGTAATTCTGTAAGACACAGCCTGTATCTGTGTTCCAAACTTTAGCTGTCCTATCACTGGAACTTGTGAGGATCCGTTCATCATTAAAGAAGAACTGACAGCTGTTTACTGCCTCTGTATGGCCTCTTAAAACCTTGATACGAACCTGACATAAAAGAAAAACAAATGGGTGTGATATAACATAATTATTAAATACGGTACATATAGTTGTCAATAAAATATACCGCAATATAAGAATTATGAATAAAAAAAAAGTACAGTCAATGATTAAAAATAGATAGGATCCAACACTTCATATGTGATTAGGGCCTACATGATAATCATCAAACTATCTTTTAAAATTGGAAAATGGTCTCGAAAGGAATGAGATTGGTCGTTGAATTTTCAGTGTTCCAAGTTTTGAGGAAAGAAACTGGCAATTACATAAAATATATCTTTTGAATATCTGAAAATATGGGGGGGCCAGATTACGGATTACCGCGCAGGAGTATATGTCGGGGGGGGGGGGGGAGATATGTGCAGGGGTGAGGAGACTCTTCCACAATCGGTCAGATCGGCTTACCTTCGCCAAGTCCTCGTGTTCCCACGTTGCTCTTTGCAACTCAGCTTCTTGTTCTTCAAGCTCATTAAATTCTTGCGTGACTTCTAAAGCTAATGGGTCGATGTCATCTGGCTGCAATGCGAGTTCCATCGTCAAAAAGTTAGGAATAAAAGAGTGATAAATCTCAGCTCGCACCGACTGCGAGAGTCGCCGCCATTTCGCTTCCTCGGTCGCCTGACAATTGCCGTAAATTTATATCCCAAACGTCGCAAAATGAAGCTGCTAGTTGTCGTAAAAGCACCTAGCACTTTACGATAGACTGAACTTCCGACAAGACATCAAAATGGATGATACGGACGGTCAACCAGGTAAAAATGGGAGTGAAAAGAACAATCTGTTCCGTTGACGCTGTAGATTTCAGCCAAATTGTTGTACCAAACAAGAGTGTTGATCTCGTGAAGTTGCTCTTTTTGATAGGCGGTTTAGATCAGACCTCAGGCAAATTTATTTTTAGTTTTTATAAAACACGCGAAGTGCTGGAAATTTGCTGCAAAATTTTTAGAAACAACAACAAGTATTTGCTGCAAAAATTTTAGAAACAACAACTAGTACTGTATATCTTCTTCGAAGTAATATAATGAGGTTAATTTCATAAAAATACAAGGTGTTGAATACATTTTGCTCAATAGGTCATCTCACGATGGGTACGCTAGTACACCATTTCCGAGTTTCGACTGGTGTCCACTCAGACGACAATTAACTCTTTGCCTACGGAATAAATATTCACAACTGGCCGGAATAAATTATGCAAAAATATTAATTTCCACATATGGTTATAATAATGGCCCTAAAAATTTTCCATAGGCACCGTAGGTAGGGTAAACTATATATTTTTACAATCCTTATGCTTTGGGGATTCATATATGTCTTATCCTCTTTCAGTCTCATGTTCTGTAAACCAACTTATCCAGAGATACTGACGGATAGACAATTGAGGAGTGTTGTTTGTAGATACAGAATCAGTGCCCACAAATTGGCTATAGAGCGTGGCAGATACAAAAATTTGGATAGAAGTGATAGATGTTGCAAGCAATGCTCAAGTAACGTTTTAGAGGACGAAAGTCATTTTATTCTCACTTGTAGTAAATATAAGACACCTAGAGAAAAGTATTTTGAATTTGTTGAAACACTATATCCTAATTTCAAGCACATTGGCAACGCTGATAAACTTAGATTTATTCTTGGTAACTCGGTATACAGGCATACTAAAATAATTCTCGTTAGAACTGCGCAGTTTTTACTAGAATGCGAAAAGTTGCGCGATGAACATGTAGTAGGCTAAGCAGTATCAGTCTATATATTCTACAGAATCTTATAATCTACTTTATCCCTTTATGTATAGTTCCGGCTCTTGGTTTTTGTTTGTCTTGTTGAGTATTGGCCTACATGTACAGGTCGTTACTCATTATGTTTGTTATATGACTCGATTACCAGTCTCATGACTGTGTTGATGTGTCAATAAAGTATTCTATTCTATAAATAAAAACTTTTGATGGAAACCATTCTTGAATTGTTTGTTTGTTTTTTTTCAAGTCGGGAGAAAAAAATAAACACGCACAACTTACAAAGTTATGTCGCTCATACGGGATGGTGACGCCATGCTTGGAAAACCCCTTTCATTTGTCGCATTTCATGAGGCTATCTATATATTTTTACAATCCTTGATCCTTTGGTGATTCGTATAAATAAAAACTGATGATGGAAACCGTTCTTGAACTTTTATGTTGGCTAGTCAGGAGTAAGCAAAAACACAACCCCAATGACCGCAGCCGCCATTTTTGGAGTTTCCCCTCTCAATTGTCACATGACATGAGGTCATTTGGAAATTCCCGACGTCATAACATGCATAAAGTCGAAATCGAGGCTGGAATGTCTGCTACCAGTGATTCATGTGTCACGGAAGCCTTAATTGGTCAATTTTTCGGTCAAACAACCAATCACAGGTGTGTTTAGATAAGGCTATCAACAAGCCGCTGACAACGGCTTTCCGGCGCAAGTTAAAGAAACGTGAGCCGCTCACAATGGCTTGCCGTAGGCAATGAGTTAATATCTGATAGATTGTCTAGGATTGAGTCAGAGAATTCTCGCCTCCAAAAGGCAATTTCGATGACCACAAGACTGTGGGTATGTCTGTCTTGATTCATAATTCATCAAATATCATTCAGTCATTCTGCTGCTCTTACCTCACATATTCATTTATGAATAATTTCCCTTGATTTGCCCAGTTTTGACAAGAGTGATTTTAGAAGTGATGTTTTAAAATGTAAGAAAATGCACAAGGTTGGAATGAAATGAGTATGGTTATAGATCAGTAGAGAGTGTAAAAGTTGGTTTGTTCCCCATAGCAGGCCATGGGCAAGATGTTCTTCCATTCATTGAGATTTTCACCTGGGTTTATATCATATTGTCAAGTCAATAACCCTGAAGTAGTTATTTAACCTTGGTCGGCAGGTGTGCTCAAGGCTTAACGATTAACACCTCGGCAGGTGTGCTCAAGGCTTAAAGATTAACACTTGATTTCATTAGGGAAGTAAATGGATCAGCAGAAACCACAAACTCTGCAGAGGCCAATACAGATAAATGGAAAATTATCCGGCAGGGCTTCTGATCTTAGGTATGCCCTTGATCTTCCTCTTCCTGCCCCAAACACACTTCAAATCAGAAAGCCTCAACCTCAATGACTCCGAGTTAGAGATGAACACCTGATTTCATTGAGGGAGGTAAATGGATCGGCAGAAACCACAAATGGGTTTTGGGGGAATTAGCCTGCAGGGCTTCTGATCTGAATTGCAGGCCATGAGATTTGACGTTTCATTCACATATTACAAAACGGAATATCGGTAACGTGAGTTTTGGTCATACTGCAAAGTGTAAGCGATTCGTTTTTGTGTCTTTGATATTGTCTCAGGCCTTTAAAGAATCGCAAGCGATCAGTGGCGCTTGTTCTCACACATGCTCAAAGGCTGCTAGGTGGGCGATTTATAATTCGCACAGAAACTCAAATGTTGTCTGAGAAATTACCACTTCATTCGCTTGATGAGGTCTTGTCAATAACACACTTGATACAGGAAGCAGAACACAGAACACTCGGGTGTGAGACATGTCATGATTTAGCGACATGTTGTGCCACATCATGCTAACACCAGGAGTGTAACAGTCCTGATTATGGTTCAGCTTCATGGAGTCTGATAGTTCACAATTCCACATTAGTCTTTCTGAATTTCTCTTTTCTCAACACTTGTATTTGGTGATTTCAGATATATGTAGGGTGTGCCGGTGTGAGAGTGCACCGGATAAGCCCCTCTTCCACCCATGTGTCTGTACTGGAAGTATCCGCTATATCCATCAGGACTGGTAAGTGTATTGTAGACTGCTAATAGTACATTCATCATGGTCATTGTAAAACCTTTTAAGTTATATTAAAATATATGTATTTTCGGCTTGCAAAGATTTACTAGCATGGTAAATCGTCTAATACTTGAATTACAGTGATCACTGGAAGTGAATTAAAGTGATCGCTGGAAGTGAATTACAATGATCACTGGAAGTGAATTATAATGATCACTGGAAGTGAATTACAGTGATCTCTAAAAGTGAATTATAGTGATCACTGGAAATGAATTACAATGATCGCTGGAAGTGAATTACAGTGATCGCTGGAAGTGAATTAGAGTGATCACTGGAAGTGAATTACACTGATCGCTGGAAGTGAATTACAAATGATCACTGGAAGTGAATTATAATGATCACTGGAAGTGAATTATAATGATCACTGGAAGTGAATTACAATGATCACTGGAAGTGAATTACAGCGATCGCTGGAAATGAATTACAATGATCGCTGGAAGTGAATTACAGTGATCGCTGGAAATGAATTACAGTGATCGCTGGAAGTGAATTACAGTGATCGCTGGAAGTGAATTACAATGATCACTGGAAGTGAATTATAATGATCACTGGAAGTGAATTACAATGATCACTCGAAATGAATTACAGTGATCACTGTAATAAGTGAATTACAGTGATCACTGTAATAAGTGAATTACAGTGATCACTGTAATAAGTGAATTACAGTGATCACTGGACGTGAATTTTTTCACCATAACAGTTGGGGTGATCAGATTTATTAGAACAGGAAGTTGACAAACTGGCCCAAAATCATGAAAAATGATCCATTATTCTTTGTAATTTTATGATTTAGTATGTGATCAAATCTATCGAAATGACTGATTGAATTTTGTCCAACAGTTGAGGGTGATTCAGTTTAATAGGATCATTCACCATAAGCACATTACTCGAGTTAAGCAGAACATTAAGGTCTTGCAATGCCCATGAGGGTCCAAAATTATGGAAAAAAGCTTTATGCAACTTTTCTTGAGTGTTTCACATAGTTTTCAACTGTATAGTAGGCACCTATTTTATGATATGATATGTGAATTGCATTAAAAGTAGTTAAAGCTTTATACATTGCTGTAACATATTAGAATTGGAACATGATATTTATCACTGAATCATTGTTTTTTTTGGTGTAAACTTAATTAATGTATTTGTAATTTCAGTTTGGTCCAATGGCTCAAGTACAGTAGAAAGGAATACTGTGAGCTATGTAAACACAGATTCTCATTTACCCCTAGTAAGTTGTATTTCTCAATAAGAGTATCAATCTGTTTCACACATACTTTATCAACTTACAGAACATGTACATACCTTTACAAATGTAAGATGGTAATGCAAAGTGATACTAATATTGAAATCCATGAATAACAAGATGCAGTTGGGGATCCAGGATAATGGAATGGAGGCAGGTGGTTGGTAGGTGCCCGGTGAGCACAGGTTGCTGTTCCTTCAATGCATTTTTCTGAGAAGCAACAGGAACTTGATAATGTGGTGTCTAGCACTGTAATATCACTTGTCTTTATTGCACCATGTAAGCGTCCTGTCTGTCTCGTGCGCTGTCCTCAGTGTTTATAGGGTAGATAGTTGGGTGTCTGGTTTCATGTTGCTTCAAAGATTTGCTTCTTTGAAGCAACAGGAACTCAACTTGGCTGGTTGGTGTCTTGTTGGTTCATCGCAATATGACTGAAATATTGTTGAGAGCGATATAACTCAATCACCCTAATGGAATGGAGCATGGTTGTTCTGGGAATTCGATTGATTTATTTCAACACAAAATCACTGTGTTTTAGTAAAATTTGAAGTGGGCAGACATTCAAGTTCAGTGTCTTATTTTGGAAAACTATCAGCAGGGGAGGGCATGACCATCTGATCATGTTGTACTGAAACTATAGAATCATCAGAGAAAGACAAATTTAATTATTGTAAGAATATTATGGACATAATTGGGTCCTCCATTAAGACTGTTGCCTGTTTGATATGGAAACATGGCTTGTGATGGGACATAAATCAGTAAGCTTACACCCTGATATGTCATCATGCACACCCCAGTTCATGGTAAGAATAGGCCTCAGCTCATCAGACAGCTTGTTGTAAGAGGCAACTAACTGTGGCACTCGTGGGGTTCCTGGGAGTGAAAGGGAATAGGACCCAACATCGTGATAAGACTGAAATATAGTTGAAAGTGACGTTAAATCATATTCACTCACTCGCCCATAAACCAGTATAATCTATTAACATGCTGTGAACATTTCTGAATGTTTCGTTTACATGTCTTATTTCTTGCAGTTTATTCACCCGACATGCCGAAGCGGCTGCCGGTGAAGGACATAGTGAGTGGTTTGATCACGAGTATAGGGCGGGCTGTACGGTACTGGTTCCATTACACATTGGTGGCCTTCGCCTGGCTGGGGGTCGTACCTCTCACAGCATGTAAGTATCCCAACAAAATAGATACTGGAGCTTGGGAAAACCATCAGAAGTTGATAGCAGGTGGATGGAACTGGTCATGATATTTGAGGAGGTCATTAGTCTCATCTACATTTACTTCTGAAGGGAGAGAGGGTCACTTATAATGTCCCTGGGTTATTACATTGCTGACATTCACAATTTCATTGTGTTGTCATATCTGTATCTGACAAACAGAGAAGTTACGTTCATTGAATGAATTGAGGCATTATTCAAACCATGTGACACAACAGATGTTGCCTGTAAATATTCTATTGAATCCATCACTAGTATAATTTAACTTGTTAATATATCACTTGGGTGAAATAGTTTTGTTATCAATTTCTCAGTTAGATTAATTTGAGAAGTAAATAACGTTACTTCATTTTTCAGGTCGTATATACAGGTGTTTGTTCACTGGATCTGTGAGCTCGTTACTTACTCTACCATTGGATATGCTGTCAACGTGAGTATCTTTTAATGGTCAGCTCAAAAATTACCATTGTGGCTTAGGCAAGGGAAACACATGTTCAATATGTCACAGTTCAGTGTCACTATAACTCAGTTTGTTGAAGTGGTTATATTCCACCAAATGTATTTAAGTTTAGTTTTGGTTCACGTTATGTCACAATTCTGTCTTCGGAAAATGAAAGTATTTCCTCCCCACAATGTCAGATATTAGAATCTGCAATAAATATTCTGCTTACATTTTGTACTTTTGTGTTTTTCAGAGAGAATTTATTGTCCGACTGTTTCCAGGGATGTTTTGTTGTCACGTGTACTCTGTGTGCATTCATTAGCCTGGTCTGGCTTAGGGAACAAATTCTACATGGTGGAGGACCTGAGTGGTTGGAGCAGGAACAACAAGCCAATCAGCAGAGGGTAAGGGCTGTTCCATTTAAAAAGTATGGGAGGGGCGGAAGGCAGCTTTGAAATATACCCCACCACCCATAGAAATTTTATTGGCCTTCCCAATGTTGCAACATGGATTGAAGGAAATTTCCTTTCATGACCCATAGAATAATATATTGAGTGCCTTCCTCCCCTCTCATACCTTTTTAAATGGAACAGCCCTGAGATGGCTAGATGTTCTATGAGGGATTCTTTTCTAATTTTCTTTCACTGCATATATTTGACATTTTCCAAAATCTGTTTTCCCTTGTTCCCTCCGAAATACCTTTCATATAATTACATATCAGTATGGAGATAGGGGATTTAAAAAATTACAGACACAATTAAGATTGTGTTGCCTTGGTAATGATTGAGTGCTCCCTTGTGGAAACTACATAAAAGCTGTAGACTGGTTGTGGAAATTTATGGCTCATTGAAGGGAGGAGAAGGAGGGAGCCTGTGGAGACTGGAATGCTGCTTGAGCTTTTCTTTCAGATAACATTAATACAAGAATTAATATTGGAATATAAGATTTATGTATAGTATCCCTTAGTCCATCATGTATGACAATTTCAATTGGGTGCAGTGTGTGTGCAATAGGCGTGGTCCTTTTCATTTTTTTGTTGAATGGTTCCCTACATGTAGTCACTTATACATACTTATGTATTTGGCTAACATGACGGAAAAACCATAATATCAATGATTGTAACCAATTACAGAACCCTCCAGATGGTGATGTAGTCAATAACTTAGCTGGAGGTGAAGCAGCAGCACCAAGAGCACCAGCCAATGAGAACGAAGCGAACCCTCTGGCTGCAGAGGAAGGAGCAGAAGTTGAAGAAGGGGCTGAGGCCCCGGGGAATGCTGGGAATAATGCAGCACAAGGTACATGTTACATGGCATATGAATTATGTTTTCATGCAATCAACATTTATTGAAAATGAATTACTTTAATACTCGAAATGTTTTGCCACTGAATGACAGTGGCTTCTGCAAATAGAAAAAGTTGGCCTTGTCAAATAGCATGTGTTGTATAACATGGCAACAAGAAATCTCTATTTCATACCGACAAAATACTTTTATACTGTAAACTCTCACAGTTAAAAGTGACCTAAAACTGGTTGATGCCTGAAATTTGGCTCTCATCGGTTTTTGGCTTTTTCTTATAGTTTGGGATGTGGATTATTTAATATATCTAAAATATGACACCTTGAACCAAAATAATATTTTGATGTAGTATCACAGCAGATACGGTGACTTTGAAAACATTCGTTGTGGTTCAGGTTGTCATATTTAAATGTACATCTGTCTTACATGAAAAAGTCACACACAGATGAAAGCCCAAGTTCAGATGTCAGCCGATGCTGTTTTCCATCACTCTGGGTATTAACGATATAATTTTTTAAAATTTGTCTGAATGAAACAGCTTTTTGTACAGAATTCAATGAATTATTTTTTTACTTTAGGTCATTAAAATATGATAATTTGTTTCTCAAACACAAGGCTGGTTAAACCCACATGAGGCATAGGGCTTTTTATTTTATATTTTATTGCTGATCGGGGTTCCAAGGTGGACCAGCAGGCATCAATTCACGTCAATTCTACATACCGAATTTCGGTTCGTAGATTGAGTTTAATAACTCAATTTTTAGAAAGGTGAGTTGTCTCACCTTTATTATGGGATTAAGAAAATTTCTGATTTTAGGGTTGTTCGAAGTACACGTATGAAAATAGTTCCAAATTATTTATTCTTCCTCAGACCAAAATAGTTATCCTTCAGTGGTTGACAGGCTTTGTTGGCCTATATTTAGTCACTTGGTATGTACTTCATCCCTTACCTGTATTAAATAATACTTTGTTAATTGTTTTCCATCAAGATATCAGATTAATACGCACTAAAGTATGGAAGACTGCTATGGTCACTCTTCCAAAGATTGACCTCAGCTCGGAGAAATACAGTTCAGGAGGCAACATGTACATGTGTAAAAAGCTGCCCTACCATAGCTCTAAGGGCTGTACATGTATCTATGCTGGGTCTAGTTTCTGATGAATGAAGAGGTCAAGCTAAAACTAGGTCATGACATGTACATGTATGTAGTGAAATTAATGAGTCAAATGAACTTAAACTTAGAAATAATACTATCTGACATGTCTGAGAACTGAAATATTCTGAGATGGATGTCTTGCCACTTGTTGTTTCATGCACTCATGTGTTCTAATACTTTCATTCAGTGCCAGTACCGGGTGTATGTATAATAGTAGTACCACTACATACGGATCAGCTTGGTATTATGGCCAGTTTTTCGTGTGTTTTTTGGGGGGCTTTTCAAACAAATAGATACTATTTTGAATTGAAACTCTGGGAAAGAAATCTGCTATTCAGGAAGCAGCTATTCTTTTGAGTTTTACTGTCTCCACTATTGCAGCCTGAGTCAATCAATAGTGACAGACTCACTGAAAATGATACTCGGGTATAACAATCAGTTAAAAACTATTTTTCCTGTGAGCCATAAATTACAAAATACTAATTTACAAATGGAAGTACAGTGCAATACAATCTAGATTATGTAAAGAAAAGTTCACTTGCCATGGATGGTATCTGTCGAAAACTCAATCAAGCAACAGCGTTTATCTTCTGAACCACCTTTCTATATATGCCCATGGGCCTAGTTCAGTTCAAAGCTCAATTTTTTTTTAGTAAAAATCAATATTTTTCACCAAAATATTTATACATGTACTCAATTTGTGTGTAGCAAATGTGAATCTGTCAGCAGCAACAACAACGTCAAATGTAAACTCGGTCAGCTGCTCTGAATTTACCTCGGACGACTTAGTCTGTTAACGGGATATATTCATCCGAGACTGGTTCATCCAACGTAATTTTAGTTACATCGTATATTTCCGTGGAAGAATCCCGAATACTTACGAACCATATTTTCACTGTACAATTGAGTCGCCATTATCGTTTGGTTTCGGTTCCATTTTTTTCGAATGGAGGGAGATACAAACGATGATAAACACACGTTGTCTTCGTTGAATGCCAATCGTAAGTATTTCTTCGTGTATTCTGTGTGGTCTGTCTTGATACAATATTGATACTGTATCATTTTCCCTTTTGTTTGACTGAATGCGACGTTAAACCTTAATTCTCTCTCTCTCCCTTTTGTTTGATCAAACGAAAGTTGACACGAATGTACAGCGTGTGTTTTGAGCACATGACAAGGGAGTGAACTCTTCCTGCGGCGACATAGCTGGTCGCTTGCAAGCGTTTTTGAAGTTTTTCGTTGTTGTTTTTTTCCCTTCTTTTTTTTAGTTAACAATATTCTGTCAAAACAATATCATCATCAAGACTCCTATTATTTGTGTAATCCAATACCATCATCATGTAACTATTTTATAAACCAGTATGATTTTGTTTTTCATCGTGTCTTTCTGACAACATAATGATGGAAATGAGTAAGCGCAATCAACGACACAAAACCATTTTAATTACACAAAAGGTTAAAAATACATGAATTGGTAACACTAGACCAGGTTCATAGAACTAGAAGGTAACATTTACCCTGGTTTGTAAAAAAAATTATATCCGCAACTATAGGGGGAAAAAATGCTGATAAATTTTATTTCAACTCAATTTAAAAAAACCTCAATTTTCCGGATTTCGGTTCTAAAAATTTGGATTTGTGACCCAAATCTATACCTGCTTTTGCTATGCCTTATCTCCCTTTAGGAAGATCCTACAAATAGTTGAAAACGAAAAAGTTGTCTCCCCTTAGGGAGCTCTCTCAGCTCAGCTAGGTTACTTAAGCTCTGCCCAATCCATAATCTTCCTCTTTCTCTATTTGTACCTCAAGTGTGGTGCATATCAGGAAGTGTCCTATAGAGTGCTGGTTTGGTTGTTGTTGGTTTGACCTTCGGTTGTACCTTTGCTAAACTTGTATTTTTCTCTTGCTGTATTTCTTAGACATTATGTCTGAGATATCTGTCCCTGTAAATTCTAATTCATGCCGTTCGTGTCGGCAGTTTTGGTCTAGTTGGATGCTCACACGAAAGGTCACCTTTGTTAAGCCGTCAGCCACGTGTTTAGAGTGTCGAAGTTGGGATGTTACCGCCTGGAGGTTTATGTCCAGGCTTGACGAGCGTATTTATTACGGGTTACGGTAGACCCTGCTTTATCTGCGGACGAAAGATGCCAAAATGAAATTGCTCTTGTCGGAGATTTCAAAATTTTAACTATGATCTTTCTGGTTTCTTGTTTGGATTTATTCGCATAAATTTAGTCCAGCCAGATTCTATTGGAATCCCGGTCAGTGGGACTGTCTGTACGTTAGGATAATGTTAAATCCCAGACAGTTCAGAACCGGTTGGTAAAGTTTTGTCTGGCGCGTTTGTGCACAAACCCGTTTCTTTGTTTGGACAACAAAGGATTCTGTCCAAAGCCCGGCTTTCTCGACCGCTCTTTGTTATCGGGAACTTGATCTGTCCAGAGTACAGTGTGTAAGCCTGACCGGCTGGGATATTTTTATGATGTTGTAACTGTACGAAAATGAACAAAAAAATTTTGCTTCACGGAATAGAAATGCTTCAACGTACTATAACTTCGTAGAATTACAAGTTTCTGCAGGGAATTTGCAGACCTTCATTTTTCGTTGTTGTTGTTCTTGTGTTTCGGACTTTTCCAGTTTTTGGTAGTTTACTTCTATGCATACAGTTCATTGTTCCTACCAAAATTTAATCTCTTGTTATATCAAGTGTTATTCTGTTTATTTGATATCATGTGATCAAGAGAGAACTTGCAGAGGTTTTTCTCTGTCTTTTATTCTTACGTTGTTGTTGCGTTTGACTTCGTCGCCACAAGTCAAAGCTATACACTACGACTCTTTGTTACATTTTAATGAGCTACCTTATTACTCTCTTTGTGTAATCAAGGGTGTGTTGAACAAGAAAAGAGATCACGAGATTGTTTATTAAGAAATTGTGCTATTCTTGGGAACACATTTTTCTGTTAGTAAATATTGCATTGTGATATATTTATTTTTCACAACCAAATTTTCCCTTCGGTATACTGAATTAGACTTACAATTCAAATTGGGTTGAGCTTTAATTTTATTTTCTTCTTTCTGAGAAATTATTATTATTAGCTTGAGTGTGAGTTTATTTCTCCGAGAAGTCTTTAGAATTGCTCTCGTTCGACGACACGTAGGGTGTTTATTGATCTTTCCCTAGTCTGTTGGCCGGGCAAGATCAAGCCTGAAGTTTCTCAATCATCTGCTTGGGACAGCATAAGACTGTTCCATCGGGCGGTCTTCTTGTACTTCGTAAGTTACTTTCGTCCGAGTTTGATTACCGGTTACAGCCTTGTAAGAAGAACGACAGACTGCTCCTTAGCAATGTTCTTTGCCGTTTTTCTCCTCGACAGCTTCGTCCAAACATCTTTTGGTCTACAGCATTTGTTTGATCTTAATTTTTATTCTGGATGATAATTTCATCTATTCCATTTGAGGACTTATGTGTGTAGTTTAGACCTCTAATTGGGGGGCGAGTCTAGATTGAACATTGTTCTTGTTTGGTCAATTCAAATTGTGAAATTTAATGACCTTAGTTCATCTACCGGCGAGAGACATCAGAATGTAATTGCTCTCTTCAGGGAATTTTAAATTTTATTGAAGATCTTCCTAGTTTACGTTGGAAGTTTCTTTGTGTTGATGTCGGGGATGTTTACTACCAGGCGAAGTTACGCTCACTATTAACGCTAGGAACAATGAATGTGTTCATCTCCTCTGCGTTTCAAATCTCATTACAGTTTCGCGTACTACGGCTGTTTTGTTCGGACTCCACTGTGTTTTTTCGAGTTCCGGGTTTACAGTTTTCGGATTCAACTTCAGTTGTTTTTCCTTCTACGTCGTTCTTGTTCGCCATAACGTCGTTCCTGTTCACCTCAACGTCGTTTCTCGTACATTTATAAGGTTGTATCCTGCTCCATTGGTACCCTGCTCCATTGTGAGCGTATATGTACAATAAATTGAACTGTTTTGAAAGAAATTGGGGAAATCACTACGCCGTTTTCTCACGCAACGTTTTTCTCGTTTCGCATTACGTCGTTCTGTTTCACCTCGACGGCGTTCCATTACGCCGTCACGTTGTTTTCATACACCTGTACGTCGTTCTCGTACATCTGTTAGACGTTCCCGTACGCCATAACGCCGTTCACCACGTCGTTCTTTTATACCTCCTTATCAGGGTCGTCAAGTTCGACAGTCCCGGTCTCCATTTCTAGATCTTTCTCTTGATTGTCATAGAGGCTTCGACGTTTGTTCGCCTGCACGTCTCTTGATTTTGGTGTTTTTCGTAACAGACAATTCGGTTGATGCGTCTTCATTATCGCTTGGTTGACCTCCATCGTTTTGCGAGATGCATATCTTCTTATACCGTTCATCCTCGTTTTCAGCGTTTTCCTACGATTCATCATCGTCGGTCGTCGGTTTGAGTGGCAAGTCCTCCCGTTCGGAGTCAACATCGCCCTTGTATCACTTCTCTAGTCTTGGCGTTTTTCTCCATCTCGGGGCTTTCACATCGAGGTTTACTTAGGTTCGTCGTTACTTTGGGGGCAGTTTTTCGACACTCTCTCCATCAAGTGCTTCGTCCCCGTATAGACCGTTGGACCAGTTTTTAGACGTTGGCATTATAGTTGTTTGTCATCAACTTGTAGGGCTATTCATTTCTACGCAGGACCTTAATCATTACGGTCATCTCCTAGTTCGGTCACTGCAGTGCCATCTGTCTTATTTACAGACGTCATCTCTCAATCCATTAGTGCTGGTATTGACGTCTCTACATCCACATCTGATTTTGGTGGCAGTCCCGCCACATCGTCATGTGGGGTGTTCCTTTCCGATTTCCATCTCCGGATCACCATCTCTACACCGATGCTTCCGAGACCCGTTGGGGAGGCCATCTGGACGGACTGGAGGTGTCCGGCAGATAGTCTAGGTTGGATGCCAGACTTCACATCAACTTTTCTGGAAATGAAGGCAGTCATCCTAGCAGTTCAGCATTGGAGTTGGCGTCTCGTGAATTCGTCCCTTCTCATCGCTACAGACAACTCTACTGTCAGTGCTCACATCAACAAGATGGGTACCACCCTATCTTTGTCAATGTTTTTCGTCTGGTGTGGGATCTTTATGACTGGGCTCTCATTCATCTCTGTCATCTCAATGCTCGCCATGTTCCGGGTCGGCTCTTTGTTTTGCGGACCACCTTTCCCGCCCCGACACCGTGCTTCAGATCGAATGGCCTTCATCCAGAGGTCTTCAGCCAGATCTGCAGCATCTTGGAGACCCCCCTTGATCGACTTGTTCGCGACGAGGAACTATGCAATCAACTGGGACTACTTCCTAGCTTATGCCTACCCACCTATGGCCTGTTTCAGGAAGTTCTTCTTTAGATTACTCAGCACGACTGCGTCATTCTGCTCGTGGTTCCATGGTGGCCTCTGCTCGTGGTTCCATGGTGGCCTCGTCGTCAGTGGTTTCCGGTACTGGTTTCACTTCTCACTGCTCCGCCACGTCGTTTTCCAGTTTGGCCCAGCCTGTTGCGTCAACCTCACGGGATAATACATCACAACCCGCGGTGGCTCAACTTACACGTCTGCAGACTATCCAGAGTGCACTTACAGTCCAAGGATTTTCAGCAGAAGTTGCACAGACGATGGTTTCAGCCAATCGATCTTCCACATCGCAGCTCTATCAATCGAAATGGGCCTATTTCGCCTCCTGGTGCCGAGAACGTGATTCCGATCCCGACTCTGCCTCTCTTTCCTTAGTAGCTGACTTCCTCCTTCACCTACATCGTGATAAGAAGTTTCAAATCAGCGCCATTGAGGGGTTCCGGTCTGCTTTGGCTAGGGTTTTACATCTTTCGACCGGCATCGACATTAGTCTGAATGACAATATCTTTGCTCTCCTACCTGCTTTCGCCTTACAGTCTCGCCGTACTCGCCAGCTGTTACCGAAGTGGGATATTGGTGTGGTTCTTTGTGCCCTGTTTCGTCCGCCCTTCGAACCTTTACAGTCCGCCTCTCTTAAAGCTGTTTCCTATATACTGCTTTTCTGGCGGCTTTTGCTTTGGCGTCTAGAGTTCCTGATCTTCACGCTCTGGAAAGATCATCTCTGACCTGGACGGCGGATTGGTCTCGCATTTTCCTTTCGTCCCGTCCCAGAGTTCATCGCCAAGAATGAGGCTGTGCGCCAAGGTCCGTCTGCTCAACGTCTGTACTCCATCCCTGCTTTATCAGACTTTGTTCGTGACCTTGAGGACGACTTACTGTTATGCCCTGTACGAGCCATACGTCACTATCTCACTCGTACCGATCCTGGTCGGGGTTCTCGTCGTCTATTATTCCTGTCTCTTCAGCCATCCGCAGTGCGTGACATTACCAAGAATACTATTGCTTCTTGGTTGAAGAAGACCATTAAGTGGACATATCAACTTGCCATTGACGCTCCCCCACTTTTGTCCTCTGCTTCTTCCCATGAAATTCGTGCCATCGCTACATCATGGTCTTTATGGAAGAACTTATCCCTTCATGACATTGTCCAGTCCTGTGCATGGACGGCAATTCTACGTTCACTGATTTCTATCTGAGAGATATGTCAGTACAATCAGATAGAGTGACCACGCTTGGACCGCTGGTGGCTGCCCAGCATGTGGTCCAGTAACTTCCAAAAAAGAGGGGGGTATCTTCGTTCAGCGCAGCAAGTCCGTCAATCAGCCAGCTTGCTGCAACATCACATCTAATCAGCCATTTCATATGTCCACCATATTACATGATCACCTCAATAGGTCAGTCAGTCAGCCAACTTACAAGACCCGTCTCATCGGTGAGTATGGTTTAGGCATGGTTATTACTACACCCACTGCGTCTCCACGACCTGGGTTTTTCCTTCTATTGAGTATTGTGTACCACATTTACAATCAAGTTTTTGATTTTAATCCACGAGTACCCTCAGCGTCTTCGACCCGGGTTCTCTTTGGGTGAGTTTTAGTGTGCTGTAAGCCTATACAGTCAGCCAGCTTAAGGCATCATCACAGCTAATCACATGTCCTCCTTATTACATGATCACCTCAACAGGTCAGCCTGTTGCCAACTCACAAGACATCTTTCAAGACCTGACACAAGGGTGAGTATTGGTTTTTAGGTATACTTTGTGTCCGTTTCAAGTTTAAAGTACAGAGAGTTTGGTGCATGAGGGCAATTATGACCAACTTACTAGATCATCTCAAGAGAGACAGCTGCTGTCAACTCACAAGTCATCTTACAAGAACTGACACATTCGTGAGTACTACTTTCAGGTTTGCCACTTTCAGCAACAGGGACTAAAGTACAGAGAGTTGACGTAAGACGGTTTGGGGACTAAAGAGTGGTATAAGATGGGCACCTTGTATGCAATGATGGCGGAACAAACATGACCACGTCTCGTCATACACTGATTACCACTCGAATACTCACAGCGCCACCGGCCCGAGTTCCTTCGTTGGGGGTAAAATTGTGCACCACATCCATGATCACGGCTACATGGATGAGTACATTCAACTATCTATTATGATTACTCCATGACTACCCACAGCGTCACCGACCAGGGTCCCTCTTGTCGAGTACTAGTGTGCCATGTCCGTGATCATCTCAGCGGTTACTCAGCCTGCTATTGGAACTACAACAAGGCCGAGGTGCCCACCTCCTTATGTTGGTAGTGAGGCATAGCAAAAGCAGGTATAGATTTGGGTCACAAATATTAAACATTTATAAACAATGTTAGTATTTGTAACCAAATCAAACCTGCTTTTGCTTTGATTACCCTCCCATCCTGCCCCTCACTCCACGGCCTTGCACACCACATATTGGGCTATAAGAGTGAGAAAGAGGGAGATTATGGATTGGGCAGAGCTTAAGTAACCTAGCTGAGCTGAGAGAGCTCCTAAGGGGAGACAACTTTTTCGTTTTCAACTATTTGTAGGAGCTTCCTAAAGGGAGATAAGGCATAGCAAAAGCAGGTTTGATTTGGTTACAAATACTAACATTGTTTATAAATGTTTAATACTTCTATGAATCCCTGACCACCTGAAAATGTTTAAATTTGTTTTGAAAAGAAAATAATCACAAATACCGTCTTATTTCATGTTTTCTGACTCCTTTATTTTGAATACATCAATATTTCGCAACTCGAACGATCCAGCAACAAGCTCTGCTTAGTGAATAAATGGCCAAAGATTATGTTCTTGAAAAAATTGTTTTTATTTCCCATCTTCTCAGAAAATGACCAGGGGAGATTACTTGGATGGACACTAGTCATTATTCAGGAAAAACATTGGAATTGCACTTCCACTTTCAACAACATTTTCACAATTTTATTTCAAAATCCATGGAACTTATTCCTGTCTCCTATCCTCAGAACACATGAATACATCAAACTAAGACCCCTTCAATGCACTTTCAATGCACTTTCAGTTGAAATTGCTTTTTCAGGAAGATGCAATAGATATTATGTACATCAATGGTCAACTTACTTTAGCAATCAATAGTTTTGAACATCAAATGAATGGTGTTAGAATGAAATTCCCATAAGAAATTCTAGAGCATGCTGTGAACGATATCGCCAACCAAGGGACATAACTCTCCTATACACTTGCTGCAGAATTATTTCCCTTAACACATTTCCCATGCATGCTAATTAATGAATGATAATTTGCCTGATACATTTGTGTTGAGGCGAGTTTTTTCTCAACCTTGTTGTGGCGCGCAATGATCATGGGATTTCTACCGATGAGACAAAAAATTGCTGATATAAAAAGAAAACATGCGGCTACAATTTCAACCATGCGGCAGAATTTGAGAAACAAAGTATCATATTTGAATTTGCCTTACTAATGTAACCATGTTAACGTTAAGTACTCCTTTAAATATAATTTGGTGATAGCGAGTCATCACAATAGTAGGAATTATATTTGGTACAGAACACTTTCCAGATAAATTCTATTTGTTTGTTGTTTTATTTCTGCAGATGACAATAACTGGAATCCAATAGAATGGGATCGGGCTGCAGAAGAACTGACTTGGGAACGGGTAAGATCTTGAGCAACTTTAGCCATGACAGGAATTCAAATACTTAAGATACTTCAAAACAAAGGAGCCTGAAGGGATAGTTTATCAGGGAAAATTTGAATATCCTCATTGAACTATATTGTAACATTTTTTTTTACAGATAATCATAGCTAAAAGAAAACATCTGAACATCTAACTGTACATGTTTGAAATTCATCTACTTATTGTTTTGTAGCTCCTTGGCTTGGATGGATCATTAGTATTTCTTGTAAGTATGATATTGTATGGTGTCCTTAGAGTGAGCCCATTCAGGCTCATTCAAATTAATAAATTGTTTATCATAACTGCCATCTCCCAATTTTGCCTCTGCTTCAAAGACTCGTTTTATTTATTATTTTCTTTATCCAGTGTCTAAGACATAATTTGTTTAGCAATGTGTGCCGACAAGCATGGAAAGCCCCACTTCATATGCTTTGCCAGAACAATCATATATTGATGTATTCCGCAAGCAGAATGTTTAGCTTGTTTTAACACATATTACATATAGAATAACTAAGGAAAGAAATATTAATAAAATGATGATTTATTATTGAACCATTGAGTTTAATGAGCCTAATAGTTGTTTTTTTGTAATTATGCAGATAAATGTTTAATATTTTGTAATTTGGAACATTTGGATTAATTGATTGGGGTGAACATTTTTCAATATGGTTCAGAAGTATTTTTTCTCAACATCCATTACATAGGTTTTTCTACAGAAAAAAAGTATATACTGTACCAGTATTCTTCCAATTGAACTCTAGTAGCATTTGCAACATTAGCAATTATCTAAAGTTCCAGATTCTATTGTTATAAACCTCGTTAGGCCCAATGATCTCAATACCAAAAAGCTGTAAAATTAAGGTCTCGAGCATGGTTGATTCAGACCAGTTCCACTCCTCAATGGAGTATCAGAAACAATTCAGTTCAGATACTACAGCCATTCAGTTTCATGTCTTTCATAGAACCAACAGCCTCTAGTTATTTAAAAGCTCTATTTTGTATATTATACAAGTTCTCTGTATGTTTTCAGGAGCATGTATTCTGGGTGGTTTCACTGAACACCTTGTTTATCCTGGTATTTGGTAAGTCTTCATTGGACAAACTCTACAGTGATTGGCTTGAGGTTCTTCCAATTTTCTCCACATTCCAATAAAGCCCGGTGCACACGAGCGCATGAAATCGCAAGCAACAGGATATTTGATCGCGTGCGACTGAATATCTCGAAAATCGTCCCATGTGCGGGAAGTGGAAACAGGAGATTTTGTCGCAAGCAACATGATCCAAAGTTTCAGCGTGTTTAATATTTCGGCGACAGAATCTCCGAATAAATTTGCGCCGGCGACAGAAGTTGCTCATGTGCTATGACCGGGAAACTTTGTATCCGATTGCTGCAAACTTCAGCCAATCAAAAGCGAGGTGGATATCATGTGATGATAGCTCATGCAGAGTTGCAACACTGTCGCCTCGTGTGCGGGCAAAGCAGAACAAGGATCCAAAATCGCTGGCGTTCAAATATCTTGTTGCTTGCGATGTCATGCGCTCGTGTGCGCCGGGCTTAAAAATAGTGGATGCTACTTTGAAATTTTCAGTTGACCAATCAGTTGGAACTGGGAGGCACTGGAATTCCAAGAAAAACCCATTCTGGATCACTGGTTTCAATGAATATAATGGTTCACATGGTTAACCTGTACCAAGGCTACATGTTCATTTCTTGTTTAGTTTCTTGACTGAACGCGATGTTAAACCTTAATTCTCTCTCTCTTTTAGTTCCTTGAATGAGTGTTCTTTAGCGGAGATTCAATGCCGTGATCTAAATTTAAGTGAAATTTGTGAGGATTGGGTTATTATGCGAGATGTATTTAGTCCAAAAAATTACTTTTGTTTCAGCTTTTTGCCCATACCACATTGGACAGTTTACTTTGGTAGGACTGAAGGCTGATGATGTTGTAAGTGTAAATATTTACTATTCAGATTTTAGACCTACCCCAACTGACACAGTTTCAGACTTTAATTATTAACAAAATAATTCATTCCAGTAACACTCAGTGCTAAACTCCTGTTTGTGCACACTGACAGTGTTTTTCATTTCACTTTTTTTAATGGATTTATTGCATCCCACACGTTACTTAGATTCATTCTTGGTATGGTATTAGTTTCAGTGACCCCATATATTCCCTTGTTTGGTCACTGATAAACAATAATTTATCCCTGTCTAGACCTTTATCAGAGCAACTCTTATTCAGTGAATCAGGGAAATAATGGGCAACTGTTAGGATTGATCAGTGCAGTGAAAATATAATAAAAATGAATAATATAGTTGAGATAAGATATTTGATGTTTGCAGCAAAAGACTCTACATGAATTTACTGGCATTTTTCAATGAAGACAGTGTATCAAGCCATGTAAATAAAGGTATTTGTATTCACTAACATTGTTTTTGTTTCCGGTTGCAGGTGACTGCGTCCCACTTTGAGGGCCTCCTGACCGCTCTGACTGGTTATGTGGTCATCTCCATTAGTCTGGTGTTCCTTTACTGTCTGTGCTCTTTAACCAGGGTAAAAAGGTAGTTGATTTTCCTTTACTCTCAAATTTGATAACTCTGTTATTTCCACTTCATGGAATAATAAACCACTACAGGAACTTCATGATTGGCTGGATTCTCTTCCTCCATCGGCCAATGAAAATCATGCATTTCTGGTTTTGGAAATTTGAATTGACCAATAATATGCTTGAAATTTGGAAGATATCTGATAATGCAATGCTGTTTTCCATGGTCTATATAAATGATACCATGTCTTACTAGCACTGTGGCTTGATTAGCAGTTGGTGTCTTCATCGATTTGTTGCTGTTATTAAAAATTTTATTTTATTTTTTCAAGAATTCAATTATTTCTCATCTTTTCAACAGATATCATTAAAATGCGTTCTATATGACCTACACTGATCTACATATCCCTCTTCCACTATATCTTTATCTACAATATTGACTGATGAAAGAACCATATTAAAGAATTCGTCACAGATCCCAGTATGTGGAACCGCTGTAATACATTCTTCACAATCTCCCAATGTGTCACTATTCTGCAAAATGTTTAAATACTCTTGCAATCGAGTCTGAAGGACTCAGAATGCAAGAGAACTTACCTCATAGTATCTCCGCACCGATTGGCCCTGTGGGGCTCCCGGGGATTGATCTGGGGTGTGGTTGTGCACACCCCAGGTCATGGTAAGAATAGGCCTCAGCTCCCCATAGAGCCTGTCGTAAGAGGCGACTAACTGGGGCACCCATGGGTTTCCTGGGTGTGAAAAGGAATAGGACCCCATCCGTGTGATTTCCGGTTGTGAAAATGAATAGGAACCAAACGTCGTGATATGACTGAAATAGTGTTGAAAGCGACGTTAAGTCATATTCAATCGCTGAGTCACTCCACGCCATACTCCATGCCTGTTCAACTACATGTATGCGCCATTGGTAGTCCACACACACCCAAATTCCTCATGTGATTTATGGCGAAAGTCTGTATATGGCTTCAACATGATTCTTTCATCACTTGATATTGTAGATACAGTAGAGGAGGGGTATGTAGATCGATGTAGGTATTATAGAATGCATTTTTATGATATCCACTGTCAATGTGGTATATGAAACAGGTTAATTATATTCTTGAAAAAAATATATTATTAACAACAACATCGATGAAGACACCCATTGCTAATCAAGCTACTGTGCTTACTGGAGAGTATTTACATTGAGGGTAAATGTACTTCTTCAAAATGGATTGTTGAATCAATGAGATTGATATATTTGATATTATAACATCTGATCAAGAGTTCCCACTATAGCCAGTTCATGCTCCATTGATCACCATGTGCTAGAATAGCCCGATCAACAAGCCTGGTTAGATCTGGCTCATTCTCAGTACAATTCTCCCTATCTATATATATATATACAGGGAGAATGTGTTGAACGGGCATAACGAACAGTTACATTATTTGTTGTGGAATTGAGCTAATTTTGCTTGTAGAGATGTTCTAATGAGCTGCTCGAGCTGAGATAGTCATCTGGCTATTCCATGATGTAGTGAAGTCATCACTTCAGCATGAAACGGCAAAAGTGGTAACTTCGGATTGTAACATTACAATGTCGTAGTCGATATGTCTTATGATAAAACGATGCTGAGGTCCCCCCTTCCTCAATTGAACTTTTCATGATATATTGAAAAAATGTGTGTTATTTGAATATTTCTGAATCTATAATCTCAGATGTTATGCATAATTTGGATAGGTTTTTCTTCATGTTCCGGAGCAGGTTCCGGCGAGTACTTGGCCTCTGTTATGTGGTGGTCAAGGTGAAGTTACTCGTCGTTGTCGAGATTGGTGTGTTTCCTCTCATATGTGGATGGTGGCTGGACATCTGTTCTCTGGTACGTTCTTCCCATGGATCCTCATCTCTCTGGTACACGGTTCCAATTGTTTATGAAATAAACAAATCACCAATAATCAACACATAACTCCATATTTGGTAGTACTGCTGGGACCGTAGTACTGCTGGGACCATACACTCTTTATTCTGACAAACACCGGTAGAAAACGTTTTGATACCCCGATGAAATCAAATGCATATAAACGATATCACACATCAAACGGATAGAGCATATCTGTGCTATATCGGAACAACTCATTAAACAGATTGTTTACAAATAAAACTAGAAAATAACCTATACAAGAAATGCCTGCCGTCGGCCAGGAACAACCCCCCGACCACAATCAGTCATAAAAGGGAGGAAACCTGCTCCCTACCAATTGCAGCCCGGCATACTCTATGGGGTTAGAGCAGTTACTCATTTAAGCAATAACACGTACTACAAACGCCATACTTCAATCAGGCAACAAAATATATATATAAACAATACTTCAAAACATAATAAACTAAGAAACTATATCCAAAAATACTAATACACAAAAACCTAAACCAATATTCTCCATCAATTTATAACCATCAAATATTATTGCCATTAACATACCATATGCACATATTAATTTTGTTAAAAATTACCAGCACGGTCCCAGTCAGTCGCGCTGAATGAAAATTTCAACTCCTTAGTTTAATATAAGCCCAATCAAGATCAATCCCAATAGCTGAACAAAACAATTGATTATATAAACATATTACAGCAACCAGAGAAAGCAATTTCTCTCTAATTCATGCTTCAACCGAGAGAAGTAATATATAACTTAATAGGATTGAATCCCACTCATAACACTGACAATATTAGACTTAACAAAGTAGATTTTTCTTTTCTCAAGCCCGATACGCATGCTCAAAAGCCTCCCGTGTCAAACCTTTTATTCACCAGAAGAAGCAAAAATTAAAAACACATACCATGTTCCTCGTTCATTCACGTAAGTCTTTTCCATGTATTCTTTTCCCAGTTTCAGGGTCGCACCAAGCGAACTTTGTATTGATCTCTTCCTGGGCATTTATTAAACAGTTAACCACGTTTTTACTCAATATGCCCTTACAGCCACGTGGTCAGGGGTTACAGGGCATGTTTAATAATGCTTAATATGACGGATTTAACCCAGATATCATATATGGTAAATATTGCAAGACTTAATATGATAAGATTTATGTGAGAAAGTTTACCACTTTCTTGTAGACTGTACCTTATTAAAATAAATACAAGAAAAACACAAGCTATACAGCTTCACGGCATGCGCTCAATTTTACGACAAAGAGTCGTCTCCCCTTCACCAGAAAAGGCCTGTTACCCACAACTAAATGGACGGCACAGGAACTAGGTGGGAACCATAATCAGTCCATCTAAAAAAGTTGATCTCTTTCTTAAATGTAGGAAGAACTACATAGAAGAGGTCCAGTTTGTGCATTATTTCATCGATTTTCCTTTCTAATTCCTGTTTGATTGATTTATTAGATCTTTTTCTCTATAACTTACATATTCATGTATGTTTTTATTTTTCTAGGCCATGTTTGACGCAACACTGAAGGATCGTAAGACCAGTTTTCACCTGGCCCCGGGTACCTCCATGTTCATTCATTGGTTGGTTGGTATGGTCTACGTGTTCTACTTTGCCTCGTTTATCCTCCTACTGAGGGAGGTCCTCCGACCCGGCGTGCTCTGGTTCTTACGTAATCTCAATGACCCAGAGTTCAACCCTATCCAGGAGGTGAGATCATTGGCTGGGAACTTAATTCTGCCTGTACAATTGGCCCATACCCAAATACGCCATGAAGAAATGTTAGGAAATCTTAAAAATATTACTGAATACAGTTTTTGACTATCAGTACAATTCAATTCAATTTTATTGTATGAAATGCCTTTTGATCATGACAGTGCACAAGAATAATAAACATGACAATTATAACCGAAGTCATCGATCAGATAATGATAATATTAAGCATATTGAGCATAGTACAGTTTGTTGGGAGTTCTCTCCCCTTGACCAATGAACTTATTTAAAGCCAGTCTTGCGTTTATGTTTCGCGAGACCGGCATGTACATATTTACCTATAGAGGATGTCCATAGGGCAGGAGGATCCAGGATAATGGAGACCTGTCTGTCTTTGCTCATACTGGACAATCAACCTCACCATGTGATAGTAATTTGATTGTTGTATATGAGGAAGAGTGGTGGTCAGGTGGTTTAGAGTATTCTGCATTCCACTGTTGGTGATATTATGGTGTGATATTCTGTCGATAGTGGGAGGCGACCCACATGGAGATCTCACAATAAACACTAAGTCCACTTTAATTTTAGTAGTCTGCTTTGGAACTTGTCAAAAATCAGTAGTTAGCTTCGCATGAATTCTTTTTCGCAGCATATATAACAAACTGAACTCTACAAAATTGACTACAAGTACTCCACGATATTGATCATATATTATGCTTGAAGGAACGTTGTAATTATCTTCATATAAAAATCCATACTATTAGTTTCGCGTACAGGAACTCATTTTCATTGGATGACTTCATAATGTATTGGTGTCCAAGCAAACAAGGTCATTGAGGCCGTATAACATAATAACAGGTGGTCCATGAGTGTGTCACTTATATCACATGACCCATTCAAATTACCGAATCTCAAATCACACACACCTCGAAGACAATTTACAGTGTTAGTTTAACATTTGTCCGAGGGAACACCAATAAATTATAACATCACGCTATGCAATCGGGCCCCAGTACATAAAACAACTATCGTGGAGTTTTATATGAAAGTATTACAATGTTATTCAAGTGTTATATTTTATCCATACCACAGAGTAATTATAGTTATTTTGTAGTTCAGTTTGTTATACACACTGTAAAATAGAAAATTTATGTGGAGCTAACTTGTTTTTTGACAAGCTCCAAAGTAGGTGACTAATTGAATGAACAGACTTCAGTATCTGTGCTATACCAAGGTAATGTTATCCAATAAATATTGGAATAATTGGCTCTAGCTTGTGCTCATGAACTAATAGATGTGTTTATTTGTATGTTTCAGATGATACATTTACCAGTGTACAGACATGTGAGAAGATTTGTCGCCTCAGTGGTATGTGTGCTAGTTTAGTAGTGAATAGTGGGTGCATATAAAAAAATAACAATGATATCAGTGGATCTAGAATATTACCCTCCACCCTCAGGTTTTGACATGAGAAGATATCCGATGAGAAATTTATCAATTGCCTTCTTCCCTTTCCACTGTGTGCTATTGTATCCTTTATTAGAGGTATCAGATTTTCCCATTCCATCTCCTTGACCATCTTCCTCAAGCAGGGCCAGTCCTTCCAAAGAGCCTTTGCTTATACTTTATGATATTTCTTGCCTTTGTCAAGATCGAATGATACACATATAATGGCATGGATATATTAATGAAATGCTGTTTTACACTTAATTTCCTTACACTTCATTGAGCAAGTCAATCTTACAGATACCTGAAGAGTTGAGTCTCCTAATCTATCATTCTAATGTAGCATGAGGGGGCTTAACTGAACTGCATTAGTACTTGTCATGCGGAGCATTCTATTCATGCCACAAATCATAATATGATTCGTGGCATGAATAGATTATATCGTCAGTGTATGGCTTGGGATGTATAATTGGAGGGGAAATATGTCACAGTTTTACACCTTGCTGCAAAAAAGGGACATCTTCTCAAGACAAGATAAGTCCAACCACGGAGCTCTACTGCATACCTGGTCATCCCAAGCCATACACTGACGATATAATTTGGAAGATCCGTATAATAGTTGGACAGTGTTGTCTCAATGTTTAGTACCATTAATAGATGCTACCATATCTGGCATGTGTTTGTGTGTTTCAGATAATATTTGGGAGTACAGTATTACTGATGTTATGGTTACCAGTGAGGGTGATCAAGAAGACGTTACCTACGTTCCTACCATACAATGTCCTCTTGTCCAGGTACTCATACCTTATTGATATCACTGTGTTCATCCAGGGTGATGGTAGATCTGCTGTTCTGTTGAAAAGTTGGAATCCAATAGTGCCTTCCTCGTCCTTATAACCCAATAGTGCCTTCCTCATCCTGATAACCCAATAGTTCCTTCCTTGTCCTGTTAAACCAATAGTGTCTTAGTACCTTCCTCATCTTGATAGTCCAATAGTGCCTCCCTAAACCTGATAACCCAATAGTGCCTTCCTTATCCTGATAACCAAGTAGTGCCTTAGTGCCTTCCTTGTCCTGATAACCCAATAGTGCCTTAGCACCTGTCCAGTAACCCAGTAGTGCCTTCATCTTCCTGATAACCCAATAGTGCCTTAGTGCTTTTCTTGTCCTGATAACCCAATAGTGCCTTAGCACCTTCCTTGTCCGACAACCCAATAGTGCCTTCCTCGTCCTGATAACCCAATAGTGCCATCCTTGTCCTGATAACTCAATAGTGCTTTTCTCGTCCTGATAACCCAATAGTGTCTTCCTTGTCCTGATAACCCAGTAGTGCTTTCCTCCTTCTGATAACCCAATAATGCCTTCCTCTTCCTGATAACCCAATAGTCTCTTCCTTGTTCTGATAACCCAATAGTGCTCTCCTCCTCCTGATAACCCAATAGTGCCTTCCTCATTCTGATAACCCAGTAGTGCTTTCCTCCTCCTGATAACACATCAGTGCCTTTCTCATCCTGATAACCCAATAGTGACTTGCTCAGCTATCTCAACTTCAGGTGTCAAGTGATGACAACCCCTCAGTGATTAGGATATATTTTGACTTGACACCAATATTACACACTTGCTTTGGCGAAAATGACTTCCTAGTCCATGGGCATATTTATCGCAAATCCCTTGAAAATTATTTGAAAATAAAACCATGAAGCCTCTACAGAAGTTGCTTAATTGTTTGATTTGTATGTATGCCTTCAATATGAAATATGTCTTGCGTACCTGCATGTGTATCAGTTAACACACTGATTGAAGATGTTTCTGTTGTTTCATCTTGTCTATATTTTCACTGTGTATAGGTATAGTCGGTTCACCTACCCACCAACTCAAACAAAGCATCTTGGGTGTATAATAAGAAATTATTCTGGGTTTTTCTTTTAGGATTTTATGCTAGATATAATGAGCTGATAAAACAGTTTCATTTATTTCCTATGTATTGAAGGTTAAGCTTTGTGTTTCGGGAAGAATTATACAAAATTAAGAAATTCTTGCTGTGTACATAATAATTTAATGGCCCAGATGTGATGCCGAAAATGTTTGACCTGTTTTATATGGTTGCTCTGTCTAAACTAATAATACTGAATCATACTGTTTTCTATTTTAGTGATGCCCCTGTCAGTGAACTCTCGCTGGAGTTACTCCTCTTGCAGGTTGTTCTCCCGGCTCTGCTAGAACAAGGTCACACTCGTATGTGGTTAAAGGGTCTGGTCCGGGGATGGACAGTAGGTGTAGCCTGGCTTCTCAGTCTCCGCTCCTATCTCGTTGGGGATATAACGGTTAACCCTGATGAGGTAGGTGATCTCATCTCATGTATGGTCTCTTCCTATCTCCAAAACTCTCCAAAATTATTTGCGTTGGTATTTTAAACTGTTGGTATGTATGATATTCCAATGAAATTTATCAACCAAACATTTCTGTGTTAGTCTGTGTATTGTAATCACCTCTATGACTCATTCGGATGGCATTGATATCTTGTAATTAAATGATTTATTTGCAAAAACATACTAGTCACAAATTCCAATTGTGGATCACTGTCTCAAATATCCCTTAATATCTGTAAAGTTCAACCATCTACAACCCCTCTACAACTCGACAAGTGAAATTTTCAAGCTAGACATTTGCAGACATGTCACATGTGTATATTTCAGGAGGATGTCATTCAAGGAGATCAGCCACCCCCTCCCCAACCACCTGCAGCAAATGTTAACAATGTGCCCCCAGCAGCTCCACAGCCTGCCCAGGCAGGTCTAGGTGCCGCCCACCAGGCTATGCTACAAGGGGGAGGGCCTACAGGATTTCAACCTTACAAGAGACCTAGCTTCTTCACATTTAGGGTGAGCACTTCCGAATAGTTTGATTTCATCGACCAACTTCCATTTTTGTGTGGTCTTGTTCATCTTATTGTAAACACATACATGATTGGTAAGTATCACAGTTCAAAAGTCAACAATAGTATAGATCAAATTAATGACAGACAATTTTCTATTAAAATTTTCAACTTCAGTTTACACTGTTAAAGTCGTATTCTGCTTTGTAATGCTGGACCCATGTGTGATTACTGGGTGTAAATAGAATAGGACCCCAGCTCCCTAGACAGCTTGTCGTAAGAGGCAACTAACTTGGGGAAATCACAAGCTAACCTCCGGACTCTTAAATGATATATAACTGAAACTAACATTTAAATTTCACTTACTCTCTTGTGATGATGGACTATTTAAAAACAGTGCCCAGTGTTGACAACTGCAGTAAATTGATGGCTTTGCTCCAGTTTTTGTTGCCATTTACATATTTAACCCAGAATTTGTCTTGACCAACACAATAATCTGAGCCAATGCAAATTCCACTGATTGCTTATGGAATACAAAGATGACTTGCAGAAAATATTAACATTCTTATATCTCTTCATTTCAGGTTGTTCTACTGATTGTCCTGATGTCAGTAACTTTGTTTGGGGGCAGTTTAGTATCTCTGGTCTTACCAGGTAAGATATGAGGGTAATTTAGTATTTCTGGTCTTACCAGGTAAGATATCAGGGTAGTTTAGTATCTCTGGTCTTACCAGGTAAGATATGAGGGTAGTTGAGTATCTCTGGTCTTACCAGGTAAGATATGAGGGTAGTTGAGTATCTCTGGTCTTCCAGGTAATATATGAGGGTAGTTTAGTATCTCTGGTCTTACCAGGTAAGATATGAGGGTAATTTAGTATTTCTGGTCTTACCAGGTAGGATATGAGGGTAGTTTAGTATCTCTGGTCTTACCAGGTAAGATATGAGGGTAGTTTAGTATCTCTGGTCTTACCAGGTAAGATATGAGGGTAGTTTAGCATCTCTGGTCTTACCAGGTAAGATATGAGGGTAGTTGAGTATCTCTGGTCTTACCAGGTAAGATATGAGGGTAGTTTAGTATCTCTGGTCTTACCAGGTAAGATATGAGGGTAATTTAGTATTTCTGGTCTTACCAGGTAAGATATGAGAGTAGTTTAGTATCTCTGGTCTTACCAGGTAAGATATGAGAGTAATTTAGTATTTCTGGTCTTACCAGGTAAGATATGAGGGTAGTTTAGTATTTCTGGTCTTACCAGGTAAGATATGAGGGTAGTTTAGTATCTCTGGTCGTACCAGGTAAGATATGAGGGTAGTTTAGTATCTCTGGTCTTACCAGGTAAGATATGAGGATAGTTCAGTATCTCTGGTCTTACCAGGTAAGATATGAGGGTAGTTCAGTATCTCTGGTCTTACCAGGTAAGATATGAGGGTAGTTTAATATCTCTGGTCTTACCAGGTAAGATGTGAGTGTAGTTTAGTATCTCTGGTCTTACCAGGTAAGATATGAGGGTAGTTTAATATCTCTGGTCTTGCCAGGTAAGATGTGAGTGTAGTTTAGTATCTCTGGTCTTACCAGGTAAGATATGAGGGTTGTTTAATATCTCTGGTCTTACCAGGTAAGATGTGAGGGTAGTTCAGTATCTCTGGGCTTACCAGGTAAGATATGAGGGTAGTTTAATATCTCTGGTCTTACCAGGTAAGATGTGAGGGTAGTTCAGTATCCCTGGTCTTACTAGCTAAGATATGAGGGTAGTTTAATATCTCTGGTCTTACCAGGTAAGATGTGAGTGTAGTTTAGTATCTCTGGTCTTACCAGGTAAGATATGACGGTAGTTTAATATCTCTTGTCTTACCAAGTAAGATGTGAGGGTAGTTTAGTATCTCTGGTCTTACCAGGTAAGATATGAGGGTAGTTTAGTATTTCTGGTTTTGCCAGGTGAGATATGAAGTTAGTTTAGTATCTCTGGTTTTAGCAAGAAAGATATGAGGGTAGTCTAGTATTTCTGGTCTTTACAGGTAAGATATGAGGGTAATCTGGTATCTCTCTTCTTATCAGGTAAGATATGAGGGTAGTTTAGTATCGGTGGTCTTACCAGTTAAGATATGAGGATAGTCTAGTATCTGTGGTCTTACCAGGTAAGATATGAGGGTAGTTGGGTATCTCTGTTCTTAACAGGTAAGATATGAGGATAGTCTAGTATGCCTCTTCTTATCAGGTAAGATATGAGGGTAGTTTAGTATCTCTGGTCTTACCAGGTAAGATATGAGGGTAGTTGAGTATCTCTGGTCTTACCAGGTAAGATATGAGTGTAGTTTAGTATTTCTGCTTTTGCCAGGTGAGATATAAGGGTAGTTTAGTATCTCTGGTTTTAGCAGGAAAGATATGAGGGTAGTCTAGTGTCTCTCTTCTTGTCAGGTAAGATATGAGGGTAGTCTAGTATCTGTGGTCTTACCAAGTAAGATATGAGGATAGTTTAGTATCTCTGGTCTTACCAGGTAAGATATAAGGGTAGTCTAGTATCCCTGGTCTTGCCAGGTAAGATATGATGGTAGTCTAGTATCTTTCATCTTATCAGGTAAGATATGAGGGTAGTTTAGTATTTCTGGTTTGTCAGGTAAGATATGAGGGTAGTTTAGTATCTCTGGTCTTGCCAGGTAAGATATGAGGGTAGTTTAGTATCTCTTGTCTTACCAGGTAAGATGTGAGGGTAGTTTAGTATCTCTGGTCTTACCAGGTAAGATATGAGGGTAGTTTAGTATTTCTGGTTTTGTCAGGTAAGATATGGGGGTAGTTTAGTATCTCTGGTCTTAACAGGTAAGATATGAGGGTAGTTAAGTATTTCTGGTTTTGCCATGTAAGATATGATGGTAGTTAACCTATCACCCACACCTGAGGATATGGTACAGACCATGACCTTGTAACCCATCATATCCGTATTTGAAGATGGGCTATCTCATTCTGATTTGCAGGAGGTTTATTAGAAATGTCAGTTGCCTACATGTATTTTCAGTCCTGACCCGTCCTCCATCTAGGGGTTTTTTATTCAGTTTTTATGTGAGAATTCTGTGGTGGAGATTTCCAGAAGGCGGGCAATTGACTACCTGACTGCCTGATGTGGACCGATTTTTACCCCTCGGCCATTTTGGCCTCAGGGTATTGTCGTCGCCATGTACGTCCGTCCGTTACCGCATTTTAGGCAAAACCACTTGAGACACAACCACCAAATTTTTAACACTTATCAGACACCTATCAGAAGTGACTCCCTTCAGTCCATATTTTACAGAGTTATGCCCCTTCACATATATATTAATTTCTATTTCTGTACTATATGCTTGAATGTAACCAACTATATCTGCAGAACTGTGTTCGATGCAGCTACTATATTTTGGAAACTTATTTATGTAGTTGCATTCTAGAAGCCAATAAAAAAATACTCGACTCGGCCCTTATTTTACAGAGTTATGATCCTTTTTCGTGTATTAATCTAGATATGATTTTGTGATATATAGATTCTTGAATGTAGCTGTTATATCTGCAGAATTGATGATATTCTCTAAAAAGGACAATTCTGGATGATTAGTATAGCCATAATATGTTGCACATTCTCGGCATATTTTTCAATTGCTTGGGGGAAGCCAAAGGGGTTTTGTGAGTATCACCCTCATGTTAAGCAATGTCATACACAGATAAAGTAAGTTTGTGTAGACTGAAGGTCTGCAAAAGAAAAAAACATTGCACAGAAATTTTTGTCCACATCAAGATAACAGTTGCCCACCTAATGGTATAAGGTTTGATGGAAATTCCATCACAGAATAAACTGAATCCCAGGGACAGAATAAACTGAATACAGCATATACTACACAACTATCATGCTGCCACAGTCATGTATACCATTTACTGATAGTCACCTGATAGAGAATGGTTGTCTTGGATAGTTTAACACATGACCTGTGACAAGTGTTTCTGTATCCTGTTAAGTTTCTTCAATTTCATTCTCTGTTCTCATTCTATTTAAGATGTTGATGATTTTAGTGTTTTCTGTCCCAATGATTAAAAGTGGGCTGTTCTATTTTTTCAGTATTTATAGGTAGAAAGTTGATGTCCCTGTGGATGGGAGAGTCCAAAGTACATGAGTTGTACACAGCAGCCTGTGGTCTGTATGTATGCTGGCTCACGCTCAGGATAGGCACCATTCTCTATAACTGGATACCACAGGGCACGGCCGTCATCGTTAATAAACTACGAGAGTGGGCCTCATTGGTTAGTCTTTCAGTACATGAATATTTGAAATGCTATCGTATCATCTACATATTACATGTATTAGGGTTAGTGTTGAACACTATACAGGTGGTAGTACAGCAGTCGGTTTGTTTTCAGTGTGTTTATGCAGTTCTGTGGCATTTGCAATCATTTCTTTGGGGTCAGAAGTGGAATTTGAATAAACAGTTATGTTCTTCTTTTCTTGTTGATTGTGGTAGATACTTCATGTAGGAGGCTATTGTCGGAGTCTTTGTGCAGTGGAAAAGGCTCTAGTCCAGACACATTGTTGTGCCCAGATTTGGCTATTGTATGCATTCTCTCGTGATTCTTGCATGGAGTATGAACCTTGATTGTTTAAATGACTGGATTTGGTGGGGGCAATGTAAACAGCCTTGTACATGTTTTCCAAGACACTGTGACTGTGGAACTGAAAACAACTAAAAACAAAGGTTAATATTGGATTTCAGTTACTATGTATGATGCCCATTACATAGCCCAGAAGTAATAAGGTGTATCGCGCATACAATAAACGAAGTAATTATTCAATCACAGGAAGTGTCCAGCTATGAAATCCACAGATGATCAAATTTATTGGAACGAAAATTTGACATAAAAAAATCCATTATTTATATTATCTCCTTGATTTTAGTGGGTGATAAAATTCATTAGTATGGCTGATTGAATGTTGGTGGTGATTGAATAATTATAGGTTGACATTATTCATCATTGATATTCCTTTTGTTCTCAGGTATTCAAGTCTGTGGTACTGGCCATGCTCCTGATTGGGGCAGTACCTCTCTTATTGGGCTTACTGTTTGAGTTGATAGTAGTGGCCCCCTTAAGGGTCCCTCTTGATCAGTCTCCAGTCTTCTTCCCATGGCAGGTAAGGATACCATTTCTATCTCCTGTAATATCCTACATGTGTTGTCATTAATCTACCTTCTCTCTACCTTCTGCCAGATAACACAAAGCTATTCCACGGACAACAACTTCTACTATTGCTCTGGTGCTGATATTTTATTGCAGATACTTACAACTTTTTCAAAGCTAATGGTAGCTATTTCTCAGTGCCTTCAGTTGAAAGACTAGGGAATATAGAATATCCTGGCGGTCTCTTCCACGCCCCCAAATGTTTGTGAAGTGGATAATCCACTTTTTCTGTTATTGTCCCCCGCTACTTAGTAGGGGGGGGGGGGGAGACTTAGAAACACCGGTGTCCGTAATTCCGTAGTTCCGGAATTCCGGAATTCCGTAGTTCCGGAATTCCGGAATTCCGTAAGATTTTCTTGTGCGGCCAATAACTCGTGAACGATTTAACCGATCAACTTCAAACTTGGGGTGTGCCTTGACATTGGCGAGAGGACAGTTGGGATTGTTTTTCAGCAATGTGCATAATCCAATATGGCCGCCATCAGCCATTTTGGATTATAAGCAGTTGGATCTTAGATTTTCTTGTCCAGACAATAACTCGTGAATGATTTAACCGATCAACTTGAAACTTGGGGTGTGCCTCGACATTGGTGAGAGGACGGTTGGCATTGTTTTTCAGCAATGTGCGTAATCTAATATGGCCGCCTTCAGCCATATTGGATTATAAGCAGTTGGATCTTAGATTTTGTTGTCTGGACAATAACTCGTGAAGGATTTAACCAATCAACTTCAAACTTGGGGTGTGCCTTGACATTGGTGAGAGGACGGTTGGGATTGTTTTTCAGCAATGTGCGTAATCTAATATGGCCGCCGTCAGCCATATTGGATTATAAGCAGTTGGATCTTGTCCGGACGATAACTCGAGAACGATTCAACCGATCTACTTCACAGCATATGTGGGCGTGCACCAACCTTGTTGAAGAGGAATTAAGACCATTTTTCACAGGGACATTATTAATCAATGCCACCATCAGCCATACTGGATTTCATTGAATTTTAAGCAGTTTGATCTTGTCCGGACAATAACTGGAGTACGATTCAACTGATCTACTTCAAACTTGGGGAGTGCCTTGACATTGGTGAGAGGATGGTTGGGATTGTTTTTCAGCAATTTGCATAATCCAATATGGCCGCCGTCAGCCATATTGGATTATAAGCAGTTGGATCTTAGATTTTGTTGTCTGGACAATAACTCGTGAAGGATTTAACCAATCAACTTCAAACTTGGGGTGTGCCTTGACATTGGTGAGAGGACGGTTGGGATTGTTTTTCAGCAATGTGCGTAATCTAATATGGCCGCCGTCAGCCATATTGGATTATAAGCAGTTGGATCTTGTCCGGACGATAACTCAAGAACGATTCAACCGATCTACTTCATACCTGGGGAGTGCCTTGACATTGTTGAGAGGAGGATTAGGATTGTTTTTCAAGGACGTGCTCAATTCAATATGGCCACCATCAGCCATACTGGATTTCATTGGATTTTAAGCAGTTTGATATTGTCCGAACAATAGCTGGAGTACGATTCAACTGATCTACTTCAAACTTGGGGAGTCCCTTGACCTTGGTGAGATCCCGGTTAGGATTGTGTTTCATGAACGAGCATAATCCAATTTGGCTGCCATCTTCAGCATTTAGATCTTGTCTGGACAATAACTCTAGAACGATTCAACCAATCTACTTCAAACTTGGGGAGTGCATGGACATTGGTGAGAGGACAGTTGGTATTATGTTTTATGGATGTGCATAATCCAATATGGGTGCCATCCGCTGTATTAGATTATGTTAAGCTCATCAGCGATATCTCCATTTTCAAATCATACTCTTCATCAATGATATGAGATATCGACCAAAAAAAATCGACCATAGAGGTCCATGGCCCCCGCAGCAGCAGCGCCAGTTACGGTGGATGTAATCCACCATAACTGGTGCTGCTAGCGGGGGACATGGACCTCTATGGTCGATTTTT
>JAVTVY010006073.1:0-37234 GCA_036873755.1 Hanleya hanleyi
ATAATACCCATTTAGCGCGGTCTCGGAGGGTATGGCCTCTCCACTTTAAACGCACAAAAATGGGTCACAACGATAGATAAATGTATTAGGAAGATATCTAGACCACTCTAAAAGTGGCGCAAATAAGATTTCTGGATGACCGGGAGCAAAAAACACAGTAGGTGTAAATTGACCAAACCCAGATAACACCCATTTAGCGCTGTCTCGGAAGGTATGGCATCTCCACTTTAAAGGCCCAAAAATGGGTCACAAAGATAGATAAATGTATTAGGAAGATATCTAGGCCACTCTAAAAGTGGCTCAAATTCGATTTCTGGGTGAGCGGGAGCAAAAAACACAGTAGGTGTAAATTGACCAAACCCAGATAACACCCATTTAGCGCTGTCTCAGAAGGTATGGCATCTCCACTTTAAAGGCCCAAAAATGGGTCACAAAGATAGATAAATGTATTAGGAAGATATCTAAACCACTCTAAAAGTGACGCAAATAAGATTTCTGTGTGATCGGGAGCAACAAACACAGTAGGTGTAAATTGACCATACCCAGATAATACCCATTTAGCGCTGTCTCCGAGGGTATGGTCTCTCCACTTTAAACGCCCAAAAATGGGTCACAAAGATAGATAAATGTATTAGGAAGATATCTAGAGCACTCTAAAAGTGACGCAAATAAGATTTCTGGATAACCGGGAGCAAAAAACACAATAGGTGTAAATTGACCGAACCCAGATAACACCCATTTAGCGCTGTCTCGGAAGGTATGGCATCTCCACTTTAAAGGCCCAAAAATGGGTCACAAAGATAGATAAATGTATTAGCAAGATATCTAGACCACTCTAAATGTGGCGCAAATTCGATTTTTGGGTGATGTAGAACAACAAACACAGAAGGTGTAAATTGACCATGCCCAGATAATACCCATTTAGCGCTATCTCGGAGGGTATGGCATCTCCACTTTAAACGCCCAAAAATGGATCACAAACATAGATAAATGTAGTAGGAAGATATCTAAACCACTCTAAAAGTGACGCAAATATGATTTCTGTGTGATCGGGAGCAACAGACACAGTAGGTGTAAATTGACCATACCCAGACACTACCCATTTAGCGCTTTCTCGTAGTGTATGGCATCTCCAATGTAAACGCCCAAAAATGGGTCAGAAAGATAGATAAATATATTAGGAAGATATCTAGGCCACTTTAAAAGTGGCGCAAATAAGATTTCTGTGTGATCGGGAGCAACAAACACAGTAGGTGTAAATTGACCATACCCAGATAATACCCATTTAGCGCTGTCTCGGAGGGTATGGGATCTCCACTTTAAACGCCCAAAAATGGGTCACAAAGATAGATAAATGTATTAGGAAGATATCTAGACCACTCTAAAAGTGCCGTAAATAAGATTTCTGTGTGATCGGGAGCAACAAACACAGTAGGTGTAAATTGACCATACCCAGATAATACCCATTTAGCGCTGTCTCCGAGGGTATGGCCTCTCCACTTTAAACGCCCAAAAATGGGTCACAAAGATAGATAAATGTATTAGTAAGATATCTAGACCACTCTAAAAGTGGCTCAAATTCGATTTCTGGGTGAGCGGGAGCAAAAAACACAATAGGTGTAAATTGACCAAACCCAGATAACACCCATTTAGCGCTGTCTCGGAAGGTATGGCATCTCCACTTTAAAGGCCCAAAAATGGGTCACAAAGATAGATAAATGTATTAGGACGATATCTAGACCACTCTAAATGTGGCGCAAATTCGATTTTTGGGTGATCTGGAACAACAACCACAGAAGGTGTAAATTGACCATGCCCAGATAATACCCATTTAGCGCTATCTCGGAGGGTATGGCATCTCCACTTTAAACGCCCAAAAATGGGTCACAACGATAGATAAATGTATTAGGAAGATATCTAGACCACTCTAAAAGTGGCGCAAATAAGATTTCTGGATGACCGGGAGCAAAAAACACAATAGGTCTAAATTGACCAAACCCAGATAACACCCATTTAGCGCTGTCTCGGAAGGTATGGCATCTCCACTTTAAAGGCCCAAAAATGGGACATAAAGATAGATAAATGTATTAGGAAGATATCTAGACCACTCTAAATGTGGCGCAAATTCGATTTTTGGGCGATCTGGAACAACAAACACAGAAGGTGTAAATTGACCATGCCCAGATAATACCCATTTAGCGCTATCTCGGAGGGTATGGTATCTCCACTTTAAACGCCCAAAAATGGATCACAAAGATAGATAAATGTATTAGGAAGATATCTAAACCACTCTCATAGTGACGCAAATAAGATATCTGTGTGATCGGCAGCAACAAACACAGTAGGTGTAAATTGACCATACCCAGATACTACCCATTTAGCGCTTTCTCGTAGTGTATGGCATCTCCAAGGTAAACGGCCATAAATGGGTCAGAAAGATAGATAGATGTATTACGAAGATATCTAGGCCACTTTAAAAGTGGCGCAAATTCGATTTCTGGGTGATCTGGAGCAACAAATACAGTGATGTAAATTGACCATACCCAGATAAAACCCATTTAGCGCTGTCTCGGAGGGTATGACATCTCCACTTTAAACACCCAAAAATGGGTCAGGAAGATAGATAAATGCAATAGGAAGATATCTGGGCCACTCTAAAAGTGACGTAAATCAGATTTCTGTGTGATCGGGAGCAACAAACACAGTAGGTATAAATTGACCATACCCAGATAATACCCATTTAGCGCTGTCTCGGAGGGTATGGCCTCTCCACTTTAAACGCCCAAAAATGGGTCACAAAGATAGATAAATGTATTAGGAAGATATCTAGACCACTCTAAAAGTCGCGCAAATAACATTTCTGGGTGATGGGGAGTAACAAACACAGTAGGTGTAAATTGACCATGCCCAGATAATACCCATTTAGCGCGGTCTCGGAGGGTGTGGCCTCTCCACTTTAAACGCCCAAAAATGGGTCACAAAGATAGATAAATGTATTAGGAAGATATCTAGATCATTCTAAAAGTGGCGTAAATAAGATTTCTGTGTGATCGGGAGCAACAAACACAGTAGGTGTAAATTGACCATACCCAGATAATACCCATTTAGCGCTGTCTCGGAGGGTATGGGATCTCCATTTTAAACGCCCAAAAATGGGTCACAAAGATAGATAAATGTATTAGGAAGATATCTAGACCACTCTAAAAGTGCCGTAAATAAGATTTCTGTGTGATCGGGAGCAACAAACACAGTAGGTGTAAATTGACCATACCCAGATAATACCCATTTAGCGCTGTCTGCGAGGGTATGGCCTCTCCACTTTAAACGCCCAAAAATGGGTCACAAAGATAGATAAATGTATTAGTAAGATATCTAGACCACTCTAAAAGTGGCTCAAATTCGATTTCTGGGTGAGCGGGAGCAAAAAACACAGTAGGTGTAAATTGACCAAACCCAGATAACACCCATTTAGCGCTGTCTCGGAAGGTATGGCATCTCCACTTTAAAGGCCCAAAAATGGGTCACAAAGATAGATAAATGTATTAGGAAGATATCTAAACCATTCTAAAAGTGACGCAAATAAGATTTCTGTGTGATCGGGAGCAACAAACACAGTAGGTGTAAATTGACCATACCCAGATACTACCCATTTAGCGCTTTCTCGTAGTGTATTGCATCTCCAAGGTAAACGCCCCAAAATGGGTCAGAAAGATAGATAAATGTATTAGGAAGATATCTAGGCCACTTTAAAAGTGGCGCAAATAAGATTTCTGGGTGATCGGGAGCAAAAAACACAGTAGGTGTAAATTGACCATACCCAGATAATACCCATTTAGCGCTGTCTCCGAGGGTATGGCCTCTCCACTTTAAACGCCCAAAAATGGGTCACAAAGATAGATAAATGTATTAGGAAGATATCTAGACCACTCTAAAAGTGGCTCAAATTCGATTTCTGGGTGAGCGGGAGCAAAAAACACAGTAGGTGTAAATTGACCGAACCCAGATAACACCCATTTAGCGCTGTCTCGGAAGGTATGGCATCTCCACTTTAAAGGCCCGAAAATGGGTCACAAAGATAGATAAATGTATTAGCAAGATATCTAGACCACTCTAAATGTGGCGCAAATTCGATTTTTGGGTGATCTGGAACAACAAACACAGAAGGTGTAAATTGACCATGCCCAGATAATACCCATTTAGCGCTATCTCGGAGGGTATGGCATCTCCACTTTAAACGCCCAAAAATGGATTACAAAGATAGATAAATGTATTAGGAAGATATCTAAACCACTCTTAAAGTGACGCAAATAAGATTTCTGTGTGATCGGGAGCAACAAACACAGTAGGTGTAAATTGACCATACCCAGATACTACCCATTTAGCGCTTTCTCGTAGTGTATGGCATCTCCAAGGTAAACGGCCAAAAATGGGTCAGAAAGATAGATAAATGTATTAGGAAGATATCTAGGCCACTTTAAAAGTGGCGCAAATTCGATTTCTGGGTGATCTGGAGCAACAAATACAGTGATGTAAATTGACCATACCCAGATAAGACCTATTTAGCGCTGTCTCGGAGGGTATGACATCTCCACTTCAAACGCCCAAAAATGGGTCACAAAGATAGATAAATGTATTAGGACCACTCTAAAAGTGCCGTAAATAAGATTTCTGTGTGATCGGGAGCAACAAACACAGTAGGTGTAAATTGACCATACCCAGATAATACCCATTTAGCGCGGTCTCGGAGGGTATGGCCTCTCCACTTTAAACGCACAAAAATGGGTCACAACGATAGATAAATGTATTAGGAAGATATCTAGACCACTCTAAAAGTGGCGCAAATAAGATTTCTGGATGACCGGGAGCAAAAAACACAGTAGGTGTAAATTGACCAAACCCAGATAACACCCATTTAGCGCTGTCTCGGAAGGTATGGCATCTCCACTTTAAAGGCCCAAAAATGGGTCACAAAGATAGATAAATGTATTAGGAAGATATCTAGGCCACTCTAAAAGTGGCTCAAATTCGATTTCTGGGTGAGCGGGAGCAAAAAACACAGTAGGTGTAAATTGACCAAACCCAGATAACACCCATTTAGCGCTGTCTCAGAAGGTATGGCATCTCCACTTTAAAGGCCCAAAAATGGGTCACAAAGATAGATAAATGTATTAGGAAGATATCTAAACCACTCTAAAAGTGACGCAAATAAGATTTCTGTGTGATCGGGAGCAACAAACACAGTAGGTGTAAATTGACCATACCCAGATAATACCCATTTAGCGCTGTCTCCGAGGGTATGGTCTCTCCACTTTAAACGCCCAAAAATGGGTCACAAAGATAGATAAATGTATTAGGAAGATATCTAGAGCACTCTAAAAGTGACGCAAATAAGATTTCTGGATAACCGGGAGCAAAAAACACAATAGGTGTAAATTGACCGAACCCAGATAACACCCATTTAGCGCTGTCTCGGAAGGTATGGCATCTCCACTTTAAAGGCCCAAAAATGGGTCACAAAGATAGATAAATGTATTAGCAAGATATCTAGACCACTCTAAATGTGGCGCAAATTCGATTTTTGGGTGATGTAGAACAACAAACACAGAAGGTGTAAATTGACCATGCCCAGATAATACCCATTTAGCGCTATCTCGGAGGGTATGGCATCTCCACTTTAAACGCCCAAAAATGGATCACAAACATAGATAAATGTAGTAGGAAGATATCTAAACCACTCTAAAAGTGACGCAAATATGATTTCTGTGTGATCGGGAGCAACAGACACAGTAGGTGTAAATTGACCATACCCAGACACTACCCATTTAGCGCTTTCTCGTAGTGTATGGCATCTCCAATGTAAACGCCCAAAAATGGGTCAGAAAGATAGATAAATGTATTAGGAAGATATCTAGGCCACTTTAAAAGTGGCGCAAATAAGATTTCTGTGTGATCGGGAGCAACAAACACAGTAGGTGTAAATTGACCATACCCAGATAATACCCATTTAGCGCTGTCTCGGAGGGTATGGGATCTCCACTTTAAACGCCCAAAAATGGGTCACAAAGATAGATAAATGTATTAGGAAGATATCTAGACCACTCTAAAAGTGCCGTAAATAGGATTTCTGTGTGATCGGGAGCAACAAACACAGTAGGTGTAAATTGACCATACCCAGATAATACCCATTTAGCGCTGTCTTGGAGGGTATGGGATCTCCACTTTAAACGCCCAAAAATGGGTCACAAAGATAGATAAATGTATTAGGAAGATATCTAGACCACTCTAAAAGTGCCGTAAATAAGATTTCTGTGTGATCTGGAGCAACAAACACAGTAGGTGTAAATTGACCATACTCAGATAATACCCATTTAGCGCTGTCTCCGAGGGTATGGCCTCTCCACTTTAAACGCCCAAAAATGGGTCACAAAGATAGATAAATGTATTAGTAAGATATCTAGACCACTCTAAAAGTGGCTCAAATTCGATTTCTGGGTGAGCGGGAGCAAAAAACACAATAGGTGTAAATTGACCAAACCCAGATAACACCCATTTAGCGCTGTCTCGGAAGGTATGGCATCTCCACTTTAAAGGCCCAAAAATGGGTCACAAAGATAGATAAATGTATTAGGACGATATCTAGACCACTCTAAATGTGGCGCAAATTCGATTTTTGGGTGATCTGGAACAACAACCACAGAAGGTGTAAATTGACCATGCCCAGATAATACCCATTTAGCGCTATCTCGGAGGGTATGGCATCTCCACTTTAAACGCCCAAAAATGGGTCACAACGATAGATAAATGTATTAGGAAGATATCTAGACCACTCTAAAAGTGGCGCAAATAAGATTTCTGGATGACCGGGAGCAAAAAACACAATAGGTCTAAATTGACCAAACCCAGATAACACCCATTTAGCGCTGTCTCGGAAGGTATGGCATCTCCACTTTAAAGGCCCAAAAATGGGACACAAAGATAGATAAATGTATTAGGAAGATATCTAGACCACTCTAAATGTGGCGCAAATTCGATTTTTGGGCGATCTGGAACAACAAACACAGAAGGTGTAAATTGACCATGCCCAGATAATACCCATTTAGCGCTATCTCGGAGGGTATGGCATCTCCACTTTAAACGCCCAAAAATGGATCACAAAGATAGATAAATGTATTAGGAAGATATCTAAACCACTCTCAAAGTGACGCAAATAAGATTTCTGTGTGATCGGCAGCAACAAACACAGTAGGTGTAAATTGACCATACCCAGATACTACCCATTTAGCGCTTTCTCGTAGTGTATGGCATCTCCAAGGTAAACGGCCATAAATGGGTCAGAAAGATAGATAGATGTATTACGAAGATATCTAGGCCACTTTAAAAGTGGCGCAAATTCGATTTCTGGGTGATCTGGAGCAACAAATACAGTGATGTAAATTGACCATACCCAGATAAAACCCATTTAGCGCTGTCTCGGAGGGTATGACATCTCCACTTTAAACACCCAAAAATGGGTCAGGAAGATAGATAAATGCAATAGGAAGATATCTGGGCCACTCTAAAAGTGACGTAAATCAGATTTCTGTGTGATCGGGAGCAACAAACACAGTAGGTATAAATTGACCATACCCAGATAATACCCATTTAGCGCTGTCTCGGAGGGTATGGCCTCTCCACTTTAAACGCCCAAAAATGGGTCACAAAGATAGATAAATGTATTAGGAAGATATCTAGACCACTCTAAAAGTCGCGCAAATAACATTTCTGGGTGATGGGGAGTAACAAACACAGTAGGTGTAAATTGACCATGCCCAGATAATACCCATTTAGCGCGGTCTCGGAGGGTGTGGCCTCTCCACTTTAAACGCCCAAAAATGGGTCACAAAGATAGATAAATGTATTAGGAAGATATCTAGATCATTCTAAAAGTGGCGTAAATAAGATTTCTGTGTGATCGGGAGCAACAAACACAGTAGGTGTAAATTGACCATACCCAGATAATACCCATTTAGCGCTGTCTCGGAGGGTATGGGATCTCCACTTTAAACGCCCAAAAATGGGTCACAAAGATAGATAAATGTATTAGGAAGATATCTAGACCACTCTAAAAGTGCCGTAAATAAGATTTCTGTGTGATCGGGAGCAACAAACACAGTAGGTGTAAATTGACCATACCCAGATAATACCCATTTAGCGCTGTCTGCGAGGGTATGGCCTCTCCACTTTAAACGCCCAAAAATGGGTCACAAAGATAGATAAAGGTATTAGTAAGATATCTAGACCACTCTAAAAGTGGCTCAAATTCGATTTCTGGGTGAGCGGGAGCAAAAAACACAGTAGGTGTAAATTGACCAAACCCAGATAACACCCATTTAGCGCTGTCTCGGAAGGTATGGCATCTCCACTTTAAAGGCCCAAAAATGGGTTACAAAGATAGATAAATGTATTAGGAAGATATCTAAACCATTCTAAAAGTGACGCAAATAAGATTTCTGTGTGATCGGGAGCAACAAACACAGTAGGTGTAAATTGACCATACCCAGATACTACCCATTTAGCGCTTTCTCGTAGTGTATTGCATCTCCAAGGTAAACGCCCCAAAATGGGTCAGAAAGATAGATAAATGTATTAGGAAGATATCTAGGCCACTTTAAAAGTGGCGCAAATAAGATTTCTGGGTGATCGTGAGCAAAAAACACAGTAGGTGTAAATTGACCATACCCAGATAATACCCATTTAGCGCTGTCTCCGAGGGTATGGCCTCTCCACTTTAAACGCCCAAAAATGGGTCACAAAGATAGATAAATGTATTAGGAAGATATCTAGACCACTCTAAAAGTGCCTCAAATTCGATTTCTGGGTGAGCGGGAGCAAAAAACACAGTAGGTGTAAATTGACCGAACCCAGATAACACCCATTTAGCGCTGTCTCGGAAGGTATGGCATCTCCACTTTAAAGGCCCGAAAATGGGTCACAAAGATAGATAAATGTATTAGCAAGATATCTAGACCACTCTAAATGTGGCGCAAATTCGATTTTTGGGTGATCTGGAACAACAAACACAGAAGGTGTAAATTGACCATGCCCAGATAATACCCATTTAGCGCTATCTCGGAGGGTATGGCATCTCCACTTTAAACGCCCAAAAATGGATTACAAAGATAGATAAATGTATTAGGAAGATATCTAAACCACTCTTAAAGTGACGCAAATAAGATTTCTGTGTGATCGGGAGCAACAAACACAGTAGGTGTAAATTGACCATACCCAGATACTACCCATTTAGCGCTTTCTCGTAGTGTATGGCATCTCCAAGGTAAACGGCCAAAAATGGGTCAGAAAGATAGATAAATGTATTAGGAAGATATCTAGGCCACTTTAAAAGTGGCGCAAATTCGATTTCTGGGTGATCTGGAGCAACAAATACAGTGATGTAAATTGACCATACCCAGATAAAACCCATTTAGCGCTGTCTCGGAGGGTATGACATCTCCACTTCAAACGCCCAAAAATGGGTCACAAAGATAGATAAATGTATTAGGAAGATATCTAGACCACTCTAAAAGTGCCGTAAATAAGATTTCTGTGTGATCGGGAGCAACAAACACAGTAGGTGTAAATTGACCATACCCAGATAATACCCATTTAGCGCTGTCTCCGAGGGTATGGCCTCTCCACTTTAAACGCCCAAAAATGGGTCACAAAGATAGATAAATGTATTAGGAAGATATCTAGACCACTCTAAAAGTGGCGCAAATAAGATTTCTGGGTGATGGGGAGCAACAAACACAGTAGGTGTAAATTGACCATGCCAGATAATACCCATTTAGCGCTGTCTCGGAGGGTATGGCCTCTCCACTTTAAACGCCCAAAAATGGGTCACAAAGATAGATAAATGTATTAGGAAGATATCTAGACCACTCTAAAAGTGGCGCAAATAAGATTTCTGGGTGACGGGAGCAAAAAACACAGTAGGTGTAAATTGACCAAACCCAGATAACACCCATTTAGCGCTGTCTCGGAAGGTATGGCATCTCCACTTTAAAGGCCCAAAAATGGGTCACAAAGATAGATAAATGTATTAGGAAGATATCTAAACCACTCTAAAAGTGACGCAAATAAGATTTCTGTGTGATCGGGAGCAACAAACACAGTAGGTGTAAATTGACCATACCCAGATAATACCCATTTAGCGCTTTCTCGTAGGGTATGGCATCTCCACTTAAACGCCCAAAAATGGGTCACAAAGATAGATAAATGTATTAGGAAGATATCTAGCCACTCTAAAAGTGACGCAAATAAGATTTCTGGGTGATCTGGAGAAACACAGTAGATGTAAATCGACCATTCCCAGATAATACCCATTCAGCGCTGTCTCGGAGGGTATGGCATCTCCACTTTAAACGCCCAAAAATGGGTCAGACAGATAGATAAATTGATTAGGAAGATATCTAGACCACTCCAAAAGTGGCGCAAATTCGATTTCTGGGTGATCGGGAGCAACAAATAAAGTCGGTGTAAATTGACCATATCCAGATAATACCCATTTAGCGCTGTCTCGGAGGGTATGGCATCTCCACTTTAAACGCCCAAAAATGGGTCACAAAGATAGATAAGTGTATTAGGAAGATATCTAGGCAACTTTAAAAGTGGCGCAAATAAGATTTCTGGGTGATCGGGAGCAAGAAACACAGTAGGTGTAAATTGACCATACCCAGATAATACCCATTTAGCGCTGTCTCCGAGGGTATGGCCTCTCCACTTTAAACGCCCAAAAATGGGTCACAAAGATAGATAAATGTATTAGAAAGATATCTAGACCACTCTAAAAGTGGCGTAAATAAGATTTCTGTGTGATCGGGAGCAACAAATACAGTAGGTGTAAATTGACCATACCCAGATAATACCCATTTAGCGCTGTCTCGGAGGGTATGGGCTCTCCACTTTAAACGCCCAAAAATGGGTCACAAAGATAGATAAATGTATTAGGAAGATATCTAGATCATTCTAAAAGTGTCGTAAATAAGATTTCTGTGTGATCGGGAGCAACAAACACAGTAAGTGTAAATTGACCATACCCAGATAATACCCATTTAGCGCTGTCTCGGAGGGTATGGCCTCTCCACTTTAAACGCCCAAAAATGGGTCACAAAGATAGATAAATGTATTAGGAAGATATCTAGACCACTCTAAAAGTGGCGCAAATAAGATTTCTGGGTGATGGGGAGCAACAAACACAGTAGGTGTAAATTGACCATGCCCAGATAATACCCATTTAGCGCGGTCTCGGAGGGTATGGCCTCTCCACTTTAAACGCCCAAAAATGGGTCACAACGATAGATAAATGTATTAGGAAGATATCTAGACCACTCTAAAAGTGACGCAAATAAGATTTCTGGATAACCGGGAGCAAAAAACACAATAGGTGTAAATTGAGCAAACCCAGATAACACCCATTTAGCGCTGTCTCGGAAGGTATGGCATCTCCACTTTAAAGGCCCAAAAATGGGTCACAAAGATAGATAAATGTATTAGGAAGATATCTAGACCACTCTAAATGTGGCGCAAATTCGATTTTTGGGTGATCTGGAACAACAAACACAGAAGATGTAAACTGACCATGCCCAGATAATACCCATTTAGCGCTATCTCGGAGGGTATGGCATCTCCACTTTAAACGTCCAAGAATGGATCACAAACATAGATAAATGTATTAGGAAGATATCTAAACCACTCTAAAAGTGACGCAAATAAGATTTCTGTGTGATCGGGAGCAACAGACACAGTAGGTGTAAATTGACCATACCCAGATACTACCCATTTAGCGCTTTCTCGTAGTGTATGGCATCTCCAATGTAAACGCCCAAAAATGGGTCAGAAAGATAGATAAATGTATTAGGAAGATATCTAGGCCACTTTGAAAGTGGCGCAAATTCGATTTCTGGGTGATCTGGAGAAACAAATACAGTGATGTAAATTGACCATACCCAGATAAAACCCATTTAGCGCTGTCTCGGAGGGTATGACATCTCCACTTTAAACACCCAAAAATGGGTCAGGAAGATAGATAAATGCAATAGAAAGATATCTAGACCACTCTAAAAGTGGCGCAAGTTCGATTTCTGGGTGATTGGGACTAACAAATACAGTCGGTGTAAATTGACCATATCCAGATAATACCCATTTAGCGCTGTCTCGGAGGGTATGGCCTCTCCACTTTAAACGCCCAAAAATGGGTCACAAAGATAGATAAATGTATTAGGAAGATATCTAGACCACTCTAAAAGTGGCGCAAATAAGATTTCTGTGTGATGGGGAGCAACAAACACAGTAGGTGTAAATTGACCATGCCCAGATAATACCCATTTAGCGCTGTCTCGGAGGGTATGGCTTCTCCACTTTAAACACCCAAAAATGGGTCAGGAAGATAGATAAATGCATTAGGAAGATATCTAGACCACTCTAAAAGTGGCGCAAGTTCGATTTCTGGGTGATTGGGACTAACAAATACAGTCGGTGTAAATTGACCATATTACCGCTGTCTCGGAGGGTGTGGCAGCTCCACTTGAAACGCCCAAAAATGGGTCAGAAAGATAGAAAAATGAGTTAGGAAGATATGTAGGCCACTTTAAAGGTGGCGCTAATTCGATTTTTGGGTGATCTGGAGCAACAAACACAGTAGGTGTAAATTGACCATGCCCAGATAATAACCATTTAGCGCTATCTCGGAGGGCATGGCATCTCCACTTTAAACGCCCAAAAATGGACCACAAAGATAGATATATGTATTAGGCAGATAACTAGACCACTCTAAAAGTGGCGCAAATAAGATTTCGGTGTGACCGGGAGCAACAAACACAGCAGGTGTAAATTGACCATACCCAGATACTACCCATTTAGCGCTGTCTCGGAAGGTATGGCATCTCCACTTTAAAGGCCCAAAAATGGGTCACAAAGATAGATAAATGTATTAGGAAGATATCTAAACCACTCTAAAAGTGACGCAAATAAGATTTCTGTGTGATCGGGAGCAACAAACACAGTAGGTGTAAATTGACCATACCCAAAAAATACTCATTTAGCGCTGTCTCGGAGAGTATGGCCTCTCCACTTTAAACTCCCAAAAATGAGTCACAAAGATAGATAAATGTATTAGGAAGATATCTAGACCACTCTAAAAGTGGCGCAAGTAAGATTTCTGGGTGATGGGGAGCAACAAACACAGTAGGTGTAAATTGACCATACCCAGATAATACCCATTTAGCGCTGTCTCGGAGGGAATGACATCTCCACTTTAAACGTCCAAAAATGGGTCAGGAAGATAGATAAATGCAATAGGAAGATATCTAGGCCACTCTAAAAGTGACGTAAATAAGATTTCTGTGTGATCGGGAGCAACAAACACAGTAGGTGTAAATTGACCATACCCAGATAATACCCATTTAGAGCTGTCTCGGAGGGTATGGCCTCTCCACTTTAAACGCCCAAAAATGGGTCACAACGATAGATAAATGTATTAGGAAGATATCTAGACCACTCTAAAAGTGGCGCAAATAAGATTTCTGGGTGATGGGGAGCAACAAAGACAGTAGGTGTAAATTGACCATGCCCAGATAATACCCATTTGGCGCTGTCTCGGAGGGTATGACATCTCCACTTTAAACGCCCAAAAATGGGTCACAAAGACAGATAAATGTATTAGGAAGATATCTAGACCACTCTAAAAGTGGCGCAAATAAGATTTCTGGGTGATGGAGAGCAACAAACACAGTAGGTGTAAATTGACCATGCCCAGACAATACCCATTTAGCGCTGTCTCGGAGGGTATGGCTTCTCCACTTTAAACACCCAAAAATGGACCACAAAGATAGATATATGTATTAGGCAGATATCTAGACCACTGTAAAAGTGGCGCAAATAAGATTTCGGTGTGACCGGGAGCAACAAACACAGCAGGTGTAAATTGACCATACCCAGATACTACCCATTTAGCGCTGTCTCGGAGGGTGTGACATCTCCACTTTAAACACCCAAAAATGGGTCAGAAAGATAGATAAATGCATTAGGAAGATATCTAGACCACTCTAAAAGTGGCGCAAATTCGAGTTCTGGGTGAGTGGGAGCAACAAATACAGTAGGTGTAAAATGACCATACCGAGATAATACCCATTTGGCGCTGTCTCGGAGGGTATGACATCTCCACTTTAAACGCCCAAAAATGGGTCACAAAGACAGATAAATGTATTAGGAAGATATCTAGACCACTCTAAAAGTGGCGCAAATAAGATTTCTCGGTGATCGGGAGCAACAAACACAGTAGGTGTAAATTGACCATACCCAGATAATACCCATTTAGCGCTGTCTCGGAGAGTATGGCCTCTCCACTTTAAACTCCCAAAAATGAGTCACAAAGATAGATAAATGTATTAGGAAGATATCTAGACCACTCTAAAAGTGGCGCAAGTAAGATTTCTGGGTGATGGGGAGCAACAAACACAGTAGGTGTAAATTGACCATGCCCAGATAATACCCATTTAGCGCTGTCTCGGAGGGTATGGGCTCTCCACTTTAATCGCCCAAAAATGGGTCACAAAGATAGATAAATGTATTAGGAAGATATCTAGACCACTCTAAAAGTGGCGCAAATAAGATTTCTGGGTGACCGGGAGCAAAAAACACAATAGGTGTAAATTTACCAAACACAGATAATACCCATTTAGCGCTGTCTCGGAAGGTATGGCATCTCCACTTTAAACGCCCAAAAATGGGTCAACAAGATAGATAAATGTATTAGGAAGATATCTAGACCACTTTAAAAGTGGCGCAAATTCGATTTCTGGGTGATCTGGAGCAACAAACACAGTAGATGTAAATTGACCATGCCCAGATAATACCCTTTTAGCGCTATCTCGGAGGGTATGGCATCTCCACTTTAAACGCCCAAAAATGGATCACAAAGATAGATAAATTTATTAGGAAGATATCTAGACCACTCTAAAAGTGGCGCCAATAAGATTTCTGTGTGATCGGGAGCAACAACCACAGTAGGTGTAAATTGACCATACCCAGATACTACCCATTTAGCGCTTTCTCGGAGGGTATGGCATCTGCACTGTAAACGCCCAAAAATGAGTCAGAAAGATAGATAAATGTATTAGGAAGATATCTAGGCCACTTTAAAAGTGGCGCAAATTCGATTTCTGGGTGATATGGAGCAACAAATACAGTGGTGTAAATTGACCATACCCAGATAATACCCATTTAGCGCTGTCTCGGAGGGTATGATATCTCCACATTAAACACCCAAAAATGGGACAGAAAGATAGATAAATGCATTAGGAAGATATCTAGACCACTCTAAAAGTGGCGCAAGTTCGATTTCTGGGTGATTGGGAGCAACAAATACAGACGGTGTAAATTGACCATATCCAGATAATACCCATTTAGCGCTGTCTCGGAGGGTATGGCAGCTCCGCCTTAAACGCCCAAAAATGGGCCCAAAAGGCAGATAAATGTATGAGGTAGATATTTAGACCACTCTAAAAGTGACTAGCAAAATATTGTGGAATGTACACAGATTTTACTACGACCCTTTAGAAATGTACTCAATAGCACACATTTTGAAGCATTCTTCTAAAAATTTTATTCACTGGGAAGAAAATTTATTGGAGAAAACATTGTTTCATTCGTGTTATGAAAGACATAATGGTTGTCGAAATATATGGATTTTCATGTAGGTTACTTCTTTCACATAGCGCGATTTAGAATATCGAAACGGGAATAGGGAATAAGGAAATAACTTCCGTTTCCTCAAGATCACGAACCACCAACAACTTAATGAAACAGGATAATAATTAAGACTCACAGATTTATATCTGAAGGCATAGCTCCTAGTGGCATTGTTTTACTGTCTACATATTTACCTTTATACTGCCATTAGTTGGGTTATTATGTGAGGTTAACGATCGATGTAACACAGAACGGGTAATAGGCTGTAAACTCTGAGTATGCTGTTTAACCCAAAGTGACCCATTAGCGAATCATAAAGCGAGCTTTTATTAGGTGTGATCTCCTTAGTGCCGAGTTTTCTGCTCATTCATGTGCTGAAGTGGACACCAAGAGATTTTAGTTGCTGTTTAATGATAGCGCCTTTCGCTAGGGTGACGGATTTCAATTTAGCAGTAGATAAACCTAATTGCCACTGGGCTACTTTGAAGTGTTTCTGAGGTGAAAAAATTCTATTTGGTCGTTCTGTTCGACCCTTCGAAATTCAATAACGAGCCACGTCTACAAACTACAATATCAGCGGCATGCTTCAGAGATTCTTGAGTTGATGTGCCTGTCGCAACGTTACGACCAGTAGCACGTGCTTACAGTGAAGGAAAGTAGTGTTGAGGATCGAACAGTTCTTGTGCACATGCAGTGGATGAGTGCTGGGTTGGAAGTTACTCATAACTGGCAGGCAGGACGCAGAGTTTTCCACTTCTGTTTATTTTTCTCCGTGGTCTGACCAGAGAAGCCCATAAGGCCTGTTTTGGCCGGACCCCACGTCAGAATTAAACGAATGTTGTGGAAATGGTAAAACATATACTTTCCTATGTGTGAGTTAGATGAATTAATTGGCAATTAAGGGGATTGGCGAGATTTATGAATAGCTTGAAGTCTAAGCTGTGAAGGTATTGTGTTGTACACGACGCTTTTGCAATAGGATGTTTTGTTCTATTTGACCACCATACGATAAACTACAAAGTCACAGAATGTCAGCGCTCAAGTATTTGTCGTTCCAGAGATAGATTCAAAAGTTTGATAGAAAGGGGGGGGATATACCCCAGGCCTAGTAGGGTTAATCTGGGACCAGTATAGAGGGATATGAAACGCGGCTCCTCTCTTTGGACTAGACTGTGTCTCGCTAATTGATATGTTAATGAGTGATTAGTGATTGGTTAATTAGTACGCCGCGTCACTGATTGGCTTTTTGTGCTCAAAAGACCGTCACGTGTGCTTCGCTGCGAGTCCCGCCCTGTTTCGCTGGCCAATGCTGGGCGAATACACGTGCTTGTCAACTAGGCTCCATTAACGTGAAGGCCAGTGAACTCAATTTAGGCCAAGATTTGTGACCAAAAAAAATTCCTTTACAGCTTAACGAGTGGCAAAAGGATTACATCATGCAAAACGACAAGAAACAAAACTAGTGCACGGAGAAAAAAAATCTCAAAAAACAAATGACCCAAAAGACTAGTTCAATCACAAAAACGTACAAGAATTGTGAGATTTGTTCAGAATTCTAGATATTTGGCATTTTTACGATTTTCACGAGCAATTATTTACAAAAACGAAAATGGGAAATTAAAACATTTTGCGTACTGTCAATGACATGCTTGCATATTTTGTGAAAACTAGCACAGATATACTTCAAAGATTGAGATGAATGAGAAGTTTGATCACAAAGATGGAAAAAATGAGTTTTCCTTCCCGCTCCGTCCGCTCAGTTATCGGCAGCGCAGAGCGGTCGAAAGTTGTCATGAAAATATGCATCTTTTCGATGAAAATCCCTCAAAAGATTCTTCTCTCAAAATAGTACCTGTCTCGATCAAATAATCTGATGCAGATGAACGTTTATAAATGTGGTAAAATCTGGAATGAATTCGTGACGAAAACTAGGCGACGCAAAGAAGTTTAAAACAATGGCGGTATATAATGTCTCCCAGAATCTCGCCAGGCTCACGCGCGAGACACATTCAGCGTGAGCTCGCGGCGGCGCCTTTGATGTTGGGGTATGATTCATATCCCTTTAATATTCCCAGCTGAAACAATGACCTAACTGTATGATATTTGCTCGACCGAACATGTAAACGAGTCAAGTAGGTATTTGCGTGTATTTTGCCCCTTTTTCTTGGCACATATCCGTTTTACTTATGAATAGGACACTTTGTTAAATTGATGAAAGACAAAGATTCTCGACCAGATAGAATAGATATTCTATTATAGAAACAATGGAAGTTACCTAAATGAGCTCTCTGATAACGCCAATAAACTAGAGAATTTGTACTCCCCTTCAAAATAAAGCAGGAATAGTCTCACACAACCATATGACATGAAGGACGACTGCCACATTTATCACTTTCTGTAAAGTCGTGTTCCAGGAGAACCTGAATATACAATAGCAAGTGTCCGATCAGACATTCAATATTCAGCCGTCGTCCATAAAAAAAATTTCGCGTCAATAATCGAAAGACAGCACCAATTGCAAATGTGTATAAATAAAAATAATTTTTAAAAACTCAATATGGTTTCCTAATACAAGAGCGAAGCGGTCAAGAGTTATCAAAGATGTCAGTAAGACATGATGATGTTCTATGCATAAAATCCTAATCACTGACCATTACTCTTTATTCAAATGAATGATGAGATGTTTCCAGAGTATTTCATGCTTTGATATTTGAACACCATGGAAATGTAAAACACATGATATTCAAACGGTCCCTAACCCTGGGTCAAGCGGAATTCCATACAGGTTACGAAACTTGGAGACAGAGATCTTGTACTGTACGATCGTATTTTCTCGTCATTGTACGATATTCATCAGAGAATTTGAGAAACTTTGAGTGGAGGCGTTTGGTGGTATATCACTGGCAAGTTTCTGCACTAATATTTCTGTGGCGTTGATTAAAACCGTCGCAGTATGCGCATTAGACTTACATGTAGATAAACAGGATTAGATCATACATGCACATTCACTAGTCGCTGTTATTTATACAGAAGTAATATTCTGGTGAATCCTGCATACATTAATGTCGTTTCATACTGACCACATGGCTATGATGAAAATCAAACGATTTGAACCACACGAAAGATTATTGTAGAAACTGGTTTCGAAGCGGCTCGAGTTTGCTGAATATACACACACTGATAGCGTTTAATACTGTAGCTCAGTCATACTTGATACTGACTTGATATAAACACCACAAATATATTGCAATAAATGGTGTTATTACGACCTCTAACCAATGGTTAATCAGGATTAGGCGCAAAGTAGAAACAAGGGATCTCGTATGATACAATCGTATTTTGGGATCAGATGTGTTTATCGCCAAGCTCGAGAAACTTGAAATTAAGATGGCATTGTCGGGCCAGTTTATGCTGCTGTATTCTAGGAAGAAATTGAACTCGATATTCATTCCAAAAATATAGTTATAGAAAATACTACCAAATGATATACACGCAAAATACAGGATCTCCTGAAATGTTGCTATCATATATAAGGCTGATACAAGTTTGGCGAGGTCAATTCACACCAGAAAGAGTAAGTTTCAACGATGCGGTCTAAATTATAAGGCCAATAATTTTCTCGTATTAATTAAACTGTGGAACCAATAACAAAAGCTCAAGCTACATTTAGTTTTGTGACAGAATAAAGCGAGTAAGTTTCAACGATGCCGCCTATATTATCGAAGAAGCGGAATAACGCATTGTTACCGGAAATATACGCCTTTATTTGTACGTAACCTAAGATGAACCTTCGGGACGCTTACACCTTATCGCCAATAGTGTACAAAACCTTCAGAACAATCAATTTTCCGTCCACTCCCTGGATATCTAAAACTTGAAGTGGTTGTTTTTATTGTCACGGACATTGCAGCAACGTTCTATTGTCTCAGACTCGGGTCTTTCAAGTTTACGATTATTTACGCGGGATTTCTTCCTGGACGAAAGCTGGCTTATGAATGTCAGATCTGACACTTGTACAAACTGTCACTGTGCGAAAAGAGGGCTACTGAGAACTTACTGACCTCGGAGTCGCATAGATAATCAAACATACGAGTGGATCAAATGGTCTCTTGCACATGGTGGAGTCGACAAATTGCTACCTCTTATTCGCTCTTTTCCAGGAAAGTTTCTCAATTCTTCGAATATTATCAGTGAATAGTTTGGGATTAATCAGTTTGTGTGAAAACCGCACTGGTGATTGTACATCAAACTTACATTATTCGTGACGGGGATTGTACATATACATTGTACTTCCATTATTTGTCGCCCATCACATCTAACAACGTGCTACCCCGCGTAACAGTGTAAAATATGTGTTGTTCCTTTTACAGACATATTAAATTCGCGATATACCATGCAGCGGAGGCACGTAAGATACTGTACAGGCTTTCGCAATGTAATGATTGGTTTGAAAATCATCGTTCTTCATACCAATCAGCAACAAAGTTTCTATGAGCCGCTGATATATCTAAAACATTAGCAAGAAACACTAAACATTTACTTTTTGATTCCTATAAAGAGGACTCTGTGCCACCTTATTTGTTTAACAGTGATGAACAAACTGACCTATGTGGTACAGTACAAGGCAGAAATAACTTGTTCATAAACGCGAGTAGAACGCGAAGTAATCGGGACTGACCCGCGCTAGTTTATTGAAGAAGTCGCGACTATAAATTTCGGAACACGCGGTTTAGACCCGACTGCTTTCTGTAAACGCGTCAGCGTGTAAAAGCGGCCGATCTTGCTATCGACGCGATCGTCTCGGGTTTTAGCGCGATCCACAGGCATATTTCGAAAGGGATTACTTTATTGATCGCGTCAGATGGAGTCTTGTTGGCCGAACAAGCCAAGATTGACCGCCACGTAAGAAATTCCCCACACAGTAAAATGTTCGTCGAGTGAAAGCTCATTGATAGTCCACACCATTCAATAACGAAATAATCGGAAATATAAGTTCAAAGTTTATTAAGAATCATACTATAAACGTATAAGAAGTTTATTTTGTTGAAGACGTACCTTCATTGTGATGGAAATTGAGAAAATCAGCGAAGAATTTGCCGTTTTTTGAACCATCTTCAGCGTCATCGAAATCTCATTTCCCGCGGTAGAATGTGGGAGATATTGGCCTCATTCCAAAGGCCATTTCTCCCACTTTCGACCTATGATGAGTGATTTAACAACTAACAAAGAAATCACGAAGAATTTGATTGAATAGACATGTCCTTGTCATGAATATTCGTTCGATAAAACAAGGTCGACTGAGCTGGTTAATACCGCGAAGCTGATTAGTTGAGAATGAGGTCATCGTAGGAGAGTCTGTGAGACAATCGCAGCGATTGACCGGCTGTCTGTCTGTATGCCGGTCTTCAGTGCCGAGTGAATTTATCGCAGAGAAAATGCCTCAGTTGGAAACTTTAGCGAGCCGACTGTTGGATTTACAATGGAAATAAAGGGTTTCTCCGATTTATATGTCGGATTAAAACCCAAAAATATGATGTACTGGTATTTTAGCACGATCGTCCGCTAGAATTGAGCGAATCGTGATGAGATTTGTTATGAAAATTATCGTTTGGCTGGGACATAGACGCAAGGTAATGCTCATTGTTGCCGAAATCAATTTTTTTCTCGCCTGGTCTGGTTTTATTTTAGACACAAAAGGGCAGATATTTTCAAGGACAGATTAATTAAAGTGTGGGCTTTCTGAAAATATATATATTTAGCGGGGTATCAATCAAGCTACATGCAAATATATTGCTTCAAAAAACACGGTCCATAACAAAATCCTCCCGCATGCATTCATCTGAGCATACAAGGCTGACAAACGAGACTATCGGCAAGTAGCAAACGAACTCGTTTATTTACAACACGCGACTTGTTCTGATCGCGTCATGCAGTTACGGCGTACCGTCGACGCGTTTCAGTCGAGATTATGCTTTTGTTTTTGCGCGATTTAGGCGAGTTTTCAGGCTGCGATTAATAAATTATAGTCGCGAAAATGATTTTTTTCACTCGCGTTTATGAGCAAGTTATTTCTGCCTTGTACTGTAAGCCAATCGTTTATCTCTGTGTATCTTCTGGGATGAGAATCCTTAATGGCAGGACATTTGGGACACTACAGGTAACTTTACTTGTCACCACCCTGGCGGTAGTAGTGTCGTTTCTTATGATCGCATGAAATTGATATGACATTTTTACATTCATCGTTTTAATGCTGTCAGTTTTCGTCTATGTTGCGAGTCAATTACCGCGTTAAGATTAACCGATCTGAATTGTCTCACATGCCTTCACGTTTTGTGTGATCTGGGGGACTCTCCCATCAAATATCAGGAGGACTTATGCTCGAGAAAAATTCATGTCGTTATAGGTACATTCTTGGCCACTGATTACACAATACAACTAGATCAGGCAGCAGAATATTTTAATATGATCCTTCACAATGTTGGTGACCTAGCGTTGAAATCAATTACATGCAGATGCAATGAAAAGCACATAGGATGAAACGAAAAATGCCCAAATGGTGTGATCGGAAGTTTACAAACGTCAATGCATGTACACATGCTACCTTTCCAATGTCACTGGGGAATTTTCGCAATGTTTAACTCCATCCTCAAAAATAGACTTAGGAGTTATCTCTCCTGCCATAATGTAATAAGAAACAGATGTGTTTCACGAAGGATATGAGAACCTCTTATGACATGTTTGTGTTGCAGATCTTGATAAATTCATATCAACAAGTCAACCATAAAGCTATGTATTCTTGCTTTGTTTAGATTTCTCTAAGGCGTTTGACAAAGTTTTGCATGCTGGCCTCTTCTATACTTGTGGTCTATTAGAGTGGGTGAACACTTTTATACAATCATTAGAAATGTGTATCGTAACAAAATGATGAGTATTCCTGTAACTGGGGCTCTGATCACCACTTTTCAATCTTATGTTGGTGTGCGACAGAGGGGCAATCTAAGTCCTAACCTATTTAAAATATTCATTACTGATTTAGCCAATCTATTTGAGTGAGTGAGTGAGTGAGTGAATACGATTTAACCTCGTTTTCAACACTATTTCAGTCATATGACGACGTTGGGTCATATTCCTTCACACTCGGGGAACCCCACGGCTAGGATCCTATTCCTTTTTACACCCGGGAACCCCACGGGTGGGCCAATCTATTTGATCAGTATGCGACCCTGTATATCTTGAATCTAATCTACGGCCTTAAGTTGTCTGCTTTATGTTGATGATGTCTTATTATATGATAGTAAAGAAGGCTTACAAGAGTGCCTTGACAAACTTCAGACGTATTGTATAAAATTGGATCCACGAGTGAATAATCTGTAAAACTAAATGTATGAATCTCATTTGCAAATCAGCAAATCGCCGAAGTTCTTTTCTCTTGGGGGAATCTCGAGTCTATGGACTTCAGCTAAAGGCAACTTAAAGCAGTCTTCAAAATTCAGAAATATATCTCTGGTAATCCCCCGAACATCCAAACCTCATTACATATTTTTCATCATACCATCAAACCTATTCTTCTTTACTTTTCTGGGATTTTGGGCACCTCCTTAGTTGAAAATTCACATTCGGGTAACTTTTTTGAGAGTTTGCTTGAAAACCAAATTACCGAAAAGCTCCAATAAAGGTTTATAAAATACATTCTAAATGCTCTAACAATGCGTCAGCGGGGGAGGTTAGACGATTCCCCATGTTAATCTACTTGATCTGTGATCTGTTGAAATATTGGCACCGGAATAGCCAATTGATCTAACGATACTGTAACTTGTGGAGGCCTCCAACATAACTGTTGCTTTGGATGCTCAGTGTATTATGAAATTGGGTATCTGGTATTAAACATATATTGTCTTAGTTAAAACTTTACCCTTTATACCAAAAAATACAGAACATGTCAGTTGGTAACCTCACAGGAAAAGCAATGAAAAAGTCTTCCATAACTGGTGGTCTGATCAGCTTTCCGACGATCGCCTTCGTGCAGCTTATGGTAACCAACTGCGAGCATACCGAACTTATTCCTGCGAACAGATCTGTGAAAATTGCGAACCAGTTGTCATCGATTAGAAATTGAGACAGGTAGATATTCAAAGCCGTTTGTGTCACCTCACCAAAGATCGTGCACTTTATGTAAATCTGGTAGTGTGGAAGACGAGTTTCACTTCCTTATGGAATGTAGCTGACATGCTAGTGAACGTATTCAATGTTTTACTGTCATAATGTGAAGAAAAATATAAAACGACTTTGTACTCGCAACAAATTCATTTGGTTGTTATCTGTGAAGACCTTGATAAATTGAAAACCCTGGGGGAATTTGTTCATGACTGTATGCTACATGTAATTCGTAGCCGAGCTACTCTGCAGCAATGATTTTGTTGCTAAATAATTAGCTAGTACGATATACCAGGTAACTGTTAGTTTTGGGAAGGTGCCTCATTCGAGATTTAAAATTGTCCTGCTGGTGTGATAAGCCACACTCGCATTTGCTGGGCATGCATGGTACTTGCTCAAATGTTATCAGCATTTTATTATTGACTGGTGAGTCTCTCCCATTTGAGTTTAATATTGTACTATTATATGAATCCAGTCAAAGTCCACATTAGTATTTGTGGTTGTCCTTCATGTATTGTAATTATTTGCCCTTAATGGGTGCTATGATTAGCCAATAAACAACATTGAACCTCGTGTTATCTATCGATATGGCACTTTTTTAAATTGACAGATGTACGCGTCTGAAATATCCGGGGCTAAGATTCTTTATCGTACAGTTGGAATGCTTGATAAATAGACACCAATTTGAACCACACCAATTAAATAGATTGTAATCTTACTACCATCTCAGTAACCGTCTGGTTTTTGCAACATGTGCAAATTTATCTGTAACCATTGAAAGATGTCCAAGATAGTAAACGAAGCAAATGCCAGAGGCTGAGGTGAGGGTCCAAAAGGGAGATCCTCGTCCAAACGACGAATTTTTCGCTAGAAAAAAATCAATACAATGATTCGCACAGGGAGTGACGGTAATTCCTCGGAAACTTTCTCGATGTTTTTTTTTATGCGCATCCGAACATTCATGTCACAACAGTTACGGGGAGTAGGCAATATTATAAAGCTATCCTTATGAAACAACCGCTCTCCCTAACTCACCATCCCCACGGTTCCGCCAGTCTTGATCTTAGAGTCAATTAGACGAACACAAAAATCGGATGTCTTCCTACAAACTCTGATCCGTTCCATTTAAGCATCTGAGTCTGTCATTTGAGAGGCTTTGCAAATCTATGAGCGCAAAGTCGATTTCTGACGATCCTATTGGCGCCTACATTCCTATACGTATTACACACTATGTCGCCTGACTGAACTTAGTCTGAGTAGAATAGTCCGTAACTCACGATAACAGTTAAACTTGCTCGACAGAGACAGCCATCAGTTCACAGTGACGTTGGAAAGACCGGAAGTTTGATCCTAAGATCATGATAATTGAGTAAAAATACAATTTTTGATATAAAACAAAACAATTTATATCAACATTTCGTTACCAAAACAAATATTTTTTTTATATGGAAAGCAATTGTTCATATAAAAATAATATTTTGATATCAACAATTACGCGACTAAATACCAGAACGACGCACATTAATTTTTCGTATCAAAAAAGAAATTTTTGATGTAAAAATAATATAACTGAATAAATACCAAAACGGCTTGTCATCCATCTTTTTCAACATATAAATTTTCTCTCAGTGATGCTCTAAAAAAAAATCTTAATCCCTGAGAGTTGGATCTAACAGGGCCAAGTTGAACTTGCAAGCACTGTTGTAAACAATAGAGCCATCAAGTTCGGTTTAGATGAAAAATGGTTTCTCATATCCTCTCCACTTATAGCTGGCAACCATATCGAGCTTCAACAAATCAAGAGCTTTTGTGCACTTAGCTTTCAGGAACTTAATATGGGTAAAAACGTTAGTTGGCTGTCAAACACGATCTCTAAGAATTTAACTTCTTTTACTACCTTGATCTCAGTTCAATCTGAGAAAAGTTCTGGATCTTTGTGAGGGTTATGTTTTCTGCAAACGTGAATACTTCTTGTCTTGGTTCTGAAAAACTCAAAGCAATTTTCCAGACACCAAGTCTGGATCTTATAAAGACAACGCTGCAGCGTTCCCTCATTGTTATGTATACTCCACTAAACGATATGGTGAAATCATCTACAAAGAGTGAACCGTCAATGGATTTATTCAAAATTTCGGCTAAGCTGTGTATCTTGATACTAAACAGAGTAGTAGACAAAATGCAGCCCTAAGGAACACCCCTTTCTTGATCGAAATGATCAGACATGGTTGTACCTACACAAACCTGGAATTCTCTACTGTTTAAAAACTTTGATATAAAAATCGGCATTGTGATCGGTGTTAAGGGTCGTTGCGATGTTAATGGCTTCTACACTGCTTGTCAGTCAGGAAGCGCGATACAAACTTGACGCGTGATCATGATTCCAAGTTTACAGCTAAGCTCTGGTGATAATTTGCTGAAACATAGATTTTTTCATAGCCACGTTCAAATTCATGTCGAATTCTCTTTCCTATATTTTTATCTCAAGGCCCCAGAATTCCGAACTTTCATTGATGTCTAATGCTCACTGATATGAAGATCATTGAGCAACGTTACCGTTTTCCTGCCATCACCACAGGATCGATGTAAGAAACGAATGGCACAGATGGATCAAAGGATCAGAAGCCTGTTAGGTAACGATGCGAGCGAAATAGGACAATTTCTCAAAAACGACACTAACGCCGTCGGTCCCAATCGGTCAGTCAACACTATTGGTACATCTGCACAAGTAGGACAACTTTCGGCCTTCAATCTGACAACCGGTATAATTTCGACTCCATATTAACTGGCAGAATGCTACATGTGCATGTGCCCAGATCTACTATGTACGTGAATAGTGACTAATTAATTGGCAACAAACACAAGCTATTTACATGTATACGAGAGGAGGATAGAAAGACACAATAATATATTGTTTTAGACTTATACATAGGTCCATTGATTTTAAGAATAGACAAACTTCTGAGCTATGCTTCACGTAACAGATTTCAAGCACCAGCTTTCGACTCTCATGCCGGAGCCACTATGAAGTGATCTGTTGAATTTTATGACAATTTCTAATAGATAGATAGATTGTCCAATAGTTTATCTGTTTCGAAGGATGACAAGGAAAAGTATGAGATTCGAAAGTATGTCCATTAAATATGTTTGCGTGAAGTATATCTCCGAAGTTTGTCTATTTCTATAAGCTCCTGTAATGTAGACCAAATGCTGTTCCAGTCATCAACCTCTTAGCGAGGTTACGATGTACAGTTCTAGCAGATCGACTACACATCGACTCGCAGTTCTCACCGATCGACAGCAAATCGACTCTCGCGCTCTTGCAGCTCTCGCAGATCGATTCTGACAGACTCCCGGAGTTCTCACGGATCGACTCCTGGCACGACACAGGAGTCATTTCTTGAGGATAGAATGGGATTTAGTCTTTGCTGATTCTGGATCATATACCTATCTTCTTAAGATGGTTCATGCCTCAAACAACCTTGGCGACGTCATTATTCGGGGTTATTTCCTCTGTAATAACTCTTCCAACGTCATATATCACCTTTTCTGATACGAGACGTTATCAGCGGAGGTAATGACGTCGCAAATATTAGAAAACTATGGGGATAGGGACATTCAAAGCTTTTTATATAAAAAACGTAGACCGAAGACCCCCACTTTTTATTCGATTAATAAGAAGATCACATGGCGGGGAAGCAGTGTTTGAAATATCAGCACAGATCACCGGATGATGTTCGGTTTTGGAGGCGGTTTCATAGTCTGAAAATGCAATTTTCAACGTCATACATTTCGATGAAATGTATAATTCATATAACATTTTTGTATTAATATTCAACTTTCAGGTGTTTTTAAGATCCGTTGAAGTTTCTCTATATAAGTAAACAATACCTGTGGATATATATCCGTATGCTTTGACTTCCTTGTAGAAAAAATTTTAGATCGAAGACCATCAACTTTTTTGACCTTTTACTACTGATCAACACCCCAGCTACCCACAGCAAAAATATGAGGGTTGGTCACCGGACAAAGTCTTGAGATATGAACCACCTTAAATTTGAGTCACTACACGATGAAGTAGAATATCCGACATTTGAATACATGATACGGATTCCATATTTGTCGGTATACATCAATAGCGCACCTTGAAACGGATATACTATCTACGTGATGTAGCAGAAATGCCACGCAACTACCTTGTCATCAGATTGCGTTGAGAAAAGAGCGGTTTCGCATCCTGGCGTTTACGATTGCAGAAACGAGATCAAAGGGTTCATTAATATGCGCTGTGAGCACAACAACAAACTACTGTGTCACAATCGGCAAAACATCAAAGCAGTTATCATTCAAAAATAACACCGTGGGCGGTATTTGCAGGTGATATCCGTACTGACAAGTTAAAAAAATCTTGCCCTTAGCAACGTTTCAAAACAACAACCCAAAATAACTAACAAGTTTTAAGTCAGCTACTGTGAAATTGTTCCCAAATGTTTCGCGTTCAATGACCCCAGATTGCGCTCTTCCATTTTCGAATCAAGCCGGGTGCACCGTAGTTGTATTTCTTTGACAAAAGTCACGGAGCCGTTGATGCCAAATAAGCGAAAAAGTATTTAACAGGAGACCGTAAAAATGCCCTTCGGCAAAATAAAGTTGACCTCCGTTGTGTATAACGGCTATTTCAAAAGCTTAGAACATTCCATCCCCAAAAATGCCAGCAAAAACGTACAGAAAGTCTCAAAAGAGATTCTATCGCAGTCGATTCCAATCAGTCACCGCTTTTGGTACATCTGCATTAGTAGGGCAACTATCAATCAGATAGCCGGTATAATTTCCATATTTACCCGCACATCTACCATGTATATGTTCAGTATTGAAACAGCTGCTTATAAGAGTAAGCATGTTTCATGAACGAGAGAAGGATAGACGGCTAGAATAATGTTAGCATCACATGTTGTTCCAGTCACCAACCTCTTAACGTTGATATGATGTGCAGTTATTGGATCCAGTAGTCGAAGATTGAATTAGATTTATTCTTCACCGGTGCTGGATCATGTAGCTACTTTCTTTTATTTGAATTACTGCACGCGTGAGTACATGTAGATTAACCGACATTTGACTGAATGATACAGAACCTATGTCTGTCCGTATTCGTTCTATAGCGCACCTTCAAACGGATACTCATTCTTCGTGAACATGGCAGAAATGCGGTTTTGCATCCTGTCGTTAGCGATCACGGAAACGGTATCAAAGGTTTCATAAAAATGCGCAACAAAGTACTGTATCAAATTCGGCAAAACATCAAGACTTCTATTATTCAAAACTATCTCCATGGGCGTTATTTGACACATATGATATATGTTGTCTCTCGCCATTATCCGTACTGACATTCATCATATTCTTGTGACAAAATAGCTCTCGCGATGAGGCCAAATTCACGTTTGTATCTTGATGGTCTACTGCTGTATTGTATATATTTTCTAGTAGAGAGATATTTCATTTTCACAAGAATAACACGATTCCTCAAATAAAAATCAAGAAAACATTAAGTATTATCGTTCATTGGATCTAATAAATAAATTTCATAACGGTTTACCGAGAGGACTTTGGACACATGTGCCTAACAAGAACAGGGAAACCGTCTATCCGGTCACCAGATGATAGCCCTGGAGGGGCGAACTAATATATATATATATAGACAGTATGCTCTCTGAAGAAGCTGAATAAACAGCAGAAATGCACATTAGAGCAATGTGAGCGTTTTCTCTATTTTCAAACAATTTATCTTCACGTTTGACCGTTTTCCTGAATTTCTAAGATATAACAAGGGCAGTTTATACTGTGATCATTTAGTCTATATATATATATATATATATATATATATATATACTAAATGGCCACAGTATAAACTGCCTTTGTGTATGGTAAATATAGTACTAGAAAAAAGTCATGACAAACTATATATATATATATGCTTTCTCCACACGCCCACATGGACATGGATATCATTTCCTTCAAATAGCTGCATGTGTGTGGATTCTCAGTTAGTTTTTGCATCCAAAGCATCGTGTTAGAAGCCAAGTCCTTTATCTCCCTATAGAGATATCAAGAATGTGATATTTGAATGGCTTGATGGTTAATCTGGTTACAACACATATAAGGGATGTGGGAAGAGGTGCCGACATACTGACTGCGTCATATGACTTCACAGAATAGCCTTCTGGTAAACCTATTCTAAAGCACATACCAAGAATCTAACGATTCCTGATATGTGTTGTATCTCAGGTACGCTTTTATTGTACCCGTTCATGTGGCAACATGGATGATATGACCACACGGCCCCTAGCACCGGCATAAGCGGTATTAGATACACATCTAGAGAGCTATGATGGAAATGCTCTGACAACTCGTATACTGGTAATTGGTGAGCTGTTTCGCTGTAACAACTCGTACATTGGAGATTGGTGAGCTGTATCGTCGTCAGATGTAAATGACGGAAATTAACACAAAAGACTAGTCTGTAAGGCCCGATGTCGACCCAGCATCAACTTCCCACAAATGCCAACATATATCAAAGACCCAAATGCCCCCAGATCTCCCAAAAATACAACTTCAGTGATCAGATGTGTGATCAGGATATGTTTGATTTGCATGCACATGCTACATATATATATATACATTCGAATAATCTTCTGAAGAATTTTATTGATAAATGAATAAGACACACGTTTTACGCGATATGATTTGTGTCATAATTCCTCCACACCACGGTCTAACTTCTATCAAAGTTGTCAATTTCACTCCCAATTCTTGGTTTTAATTTAGCAATCCATGTACCACAGATTAGCACAACCTATCAGTAGTATTATTAGATATTTATAAGAAGTATTTGTCGCCCAGAACAAAGGACCTTGTACGATAACATGGACAAACGCCCCCGGGAAGCAGTCCATTCACAACGGATCACGTGACTCCAGTGAAATTAAATAGATTCTGGTTGATCGCCGCGAGCATTGTTTGTGAGGCCAAGAATATTTTACTCGTGGTTTTATACCATTTTTTCCTGTAACTAAATTGATGATGTTTCATGATATCTTCCTGCCTTCCCTGTTACGTTTGTCGTTAATTGCATGAAATAAAACAAGTCGAATACGGAAATGAAGTGAATATATTGTATTCTTCACTCGCTGGGTTGAATGTCCGCGAGTCCCGTTTTTTGATGAGAACTCCCGACGACTTTCGCAGAGTCATTCTTTTTTTGTACAATAAATATACTGTAAATATACCCTCCTAAGCGGTATGTGACGAGCAGATTATATGGCGTGCGACTGACAACCACGCACAATGTGGGGATTTAGGATAATCAGCAATGTTTAAAGTTCCGAATGGATGTGCTCTTAGCTCACGGTGCTTACAGTATCTGTAGCACACAGTGACTTGAGTGGCAGGAGATATATATATCTCTAATGACAGACGGAGATCTAGTAGATAAGGGGTATGTAGATCGATTTAGGGCGTATATAAAGCATTTTTATGACATCTACTGTCATTGTGGTGTATGAAAAGGTGGGAAATAATTAGATTCTTGCAAAAATATATATATATAATCACAACAACAACAACATCGACGAAGACACCCCCTGCCACTGTGCTGTAGCATGACCAGTTTCATTTAATCGAACGCCCCTTCTGGGTTTACGCTGATCACCAGCTTTACTCAATCAATCAGTTCTTTATTCGACTTAGGCAATTATGCCTCTCGTCTCAATATACATATACTGCTGGTAGAAAAAGAAAAAACAGCAAGAAAAACTTGTTGAAGATGAAATATATAATAAACTTGAACATCTACAAAATGATAATCCTAAAAAATACTGGAAAATAATAAATAACTTAATTGGAAAAAATAAAAATGATTTGGATCTTCCACCACATTTTAATGAAAAACTGTTTTCACATTTCGAAGAGCTCAATTCTGACACTCTGAATTATCAAGATCAACAATCCCAAGAACTACTCGGCGAGTTAAAGTCAAGAGAAAAAAATCAAAAGACTTCAATTTTGGATAGTCATATAAAAACAAAAGAAATCATCCAGGCCCTAAAAAATTTGAAAATCGGAAAATCTTGCGGCCTCGACTGTATATCAAATGAAATGTTGAAATATGGGAAAGACATCATATTGTCACCCCTTGCAAAACTTTTCAACGCAGTTTTTGATAGTGGAATACTCCCACAATCTTGGGCGGAAGGATATATCAAACCCCTTCATAAGAAAGGAGATAAACTTGACGCAAAGAACTATAGAGGTATTACTATCTCCAGTTGTCTTGGAAAATTATTTTCCAGCATATTAAACAACAGACTAAACCAATACACGGATGAGAATAACCTTATCTCTGACAATCAGTCAGGATTCCGTAAAAACAGACGTACTGCTGATAATCACTTTATTCTTAAAACTATTGTAAACAAATATGTCCAAAAACTTAATAAGAAAGTATATCTATGCTTTATTGACTTCCAGAAAGCATTTGACTGTGTATGGAGAGATGGCCTCCTACTAAAGTTACTTAGACTTGGCATTGGTGGAATATTTTATAATATTATTAAATCTCTGTACCACCAAAACAATGTAGCAGTACAAATCGATGGTGGTATTACGAGTGCCTTCAAGTCTCAAAGGGTGTTAAGCAAGGCGATAACCTTAGTCCAACTTATAATGTTCAACTTATTTGTAGATGATCTGGTATTCCCAGCTGAAACATGTCTACCTGTAACTCTGGAGAGAGAAAGTCTTTCTCATCTCTTATGGGCTGATGATTTATTGATCATGTCAGAAACACTTCAAGGTCTCCAAAATTGTCTTGATATACTATATGACTACTGTATAAAATGGCATCTTACTGTGAATTCAACTAAATCAAACTGTATGGTTATTCAAAAAAGAAAAAACAAAGTAAACACAAACTCTTTTCATTTTGGTTCTACAGAAATCCATATGGCTGACAGTTACACATATCTTGGCTGTACACTTAATTCTAATGGAAACTTTTCCCAAACAAAAACTGACTTGGAAAAGAAAGGTCTAAAAGCTATGTATAAATTACACAAAACATTTTCTGGTCTAAATCCACCACCTGAACTATACAATAAGCTTTTTGACACCCTTGTCAAACCAATCATTTTATACAATTCCGAAATTTGGGGCTCAGAACTCCTAACCAAATTACAAAACAACGACCTTAACAAATTTTTTATGCTAGCTGAATCTGAACCATTTGAGAAAGTTCATACAAAGTTTTGCAAGTTAAATCTTCAAGTTGGTAAAAATACAGTCAATATCGCATGTAAAAGAGAACTTGGACGATTTCCTCTTATTGTCGACATTCATACAAACGTTCTAAATTATATGGCACATCTTGAAGATAATGCTGACAGACCTATACTTCGGGATGCAGTACTTTGTAGCAAATCACTCCAAACCAGTGGAATTGGATGGCACAGCTATTCCCATCTTGTCATGGAAAAAAATGATATCATGTTAGAGGAGCTTCCGCACTCCTCTTTAAAACGCAAAAGAATCTCATCGAATGTAAAAGATAAACTAACTGCAAAATATATACAATACTATCAACTTAAGTTGAAAGAGTCGGAGAAACTTCTCCACTATAAGCACATAGAACAAAATTACTGCATTGCAAACTACTTACAATTCATTAAAAACAGAAATTTCAGACAGGCCCTAACAAAACTCAGAATTTGTGCACACAGGCTTGAAATAGAAACGGGTAGATACAGAAATATAGACAGAGATAAAAGATTGTACAAGGGATGTATAACAACCGACAAAACAGTAGAAGATGAATTTCATTTCCTGTGCAAATGTCCTAGCGGCGAAAAACTAAGAGATATATTTTATAACAACATAAGTAGCATTTGCCAATATTTCCCTAAGTTGACGGATCTGGAAAATTTTTATTTTCTTATTAACCCACCAATGCATCTTTCACCAATAATAGGGCAATTTTTCTATGAACTGCTTAACGAGAGAGCAAAGGAACGAAATTGCATCCCTGCCACATGACTGATTATATGGGTAAATTGTATTTACTCACGCTGGGTTTGACCAAATAACCTTGTTAAGGTACCATGTTCTATCTGTGTGCACATGTATGTATCTATATGTATGTGTATGTATATGCATTTGTCTTGTCCTGTAGTTTTTAATATGAACCTTTTAATATTTCTGTATGTTCCATGTATAGAAATAAATCGAATCAAATCGAAACAGGTGTTGAAACAGGTATTGAACTGAAAGAAAAAATTTGAACCATATACAGTAAACTACTGCATATAACAAAATGGGAGTTTCTTTGGAACAGTATAGACTTTGCATCGGCAAACATAATATTATTTGCCACTCTATACAAAGTAAGTTATCACAGCTTATGCTTCCAATTATCTATGCATTTCTACATTACTATATCTTAAACGCCACAGTGAATACAATTCAAGTAAACCCGACATCAGTACTTTAAGTACTTTGATTGTTAACTGCCAACATACACTCCAAATCTAACATTGTCATCATTTTGTTGTGGCTGTGGTTGTCTTCCAGAACAATTTAACGAATTTTGCACTTGTTCCAACAGCTTCATGCTTCAACTTAAACCATGCTGTATCGGCTGAGTTGTTGAAACACCCTCCATTTCCTAGCTCTGACATACTGCATCACTGTCGAAATATGGGTACCATGACAGAGTGATAGATCACACAGCCAGAAGGTTCCTGATTTACTTTGAATGTCCTTATTGCCTAAGTAATATATTAGCAGCATTTTACAACAACAACAATTCACTGACTTATAGTGAAAAATTATAGTGAAAGGTATTTATTTTTTGTTGTTTGGCATTTTTATTTGCTGGCATTGTTTCAGATAGAGTACAACAGCCTAATTCATACAATCAGAAATAAAAAGAGAGTTAAAGTCTTTATGTTCAAAATATAGGAAATATAAAAGTGGCAATTTGAAATTTTATTTTGATTCGATTTTTTAATGTCGGTGGGTCCATGAAATGCAAAATAAAGTTGGTGTTGCCTCACACTGGGTTTCGCCCATTGGTGAAGAAATCCCTTCTCCGTGGCACTTCTACCAGGGATGATTCGTGATTGCTCGTCCTCCAGGGGTGTGTGCCCCACCCTCTGTCTCATCCAAAAAAAAATTTGCCACCCATAATAAGGGGTGTGCCCAAATTGGGGAGATCTAAAGCCCTGTGAGTACCAAATTATGGGTTACAAACTTATCTGGGGAAATGCTCTTTGCCCGTGTTTCACACGAGCTTTCATCTACAAATTGTCGTTCGGGTGTTAAGAGCAAAAAAAAACAATGGGGGGAAAGTGCCCCACCTAGACCACATAGGGTTAAGAATCATTCTGACCACCTAAAGCATCCAAAACCTAAGGTGTAAATTTCACCTACACATCGATATCAGCCAATTAGAATATACCCAATGACTTATTCTCTCAGTAGTTATGCATTCCTCCGATGGAGTGACATTTCTTGTCTATGAATTTTAAGCTATGTATAAATTCTTTTGAACAAAGTCAATTAATGGCCCGATATATTAAGGCTAGTTCGAAGTGAGAATGGAGATGTCGATTTGGGTATGAAAGTGACACTGGATTTTTCAGTAAGGATGCGAGTCTTCATACTATGGTTATGGAAGTTGGTTGCAAACCCTTTGTACGAACATTCGCATATGTAAACCTTGCACAAATGGTTTATTCAGCTTTTCTCGGCTATTCCATTAACTACAATTACCTGGTTTTCATTTACTGAAGCAGTTTGTCTGCTAGAAGCTTTTGGTACCCCAATTAGCCCAGCAGAATTCCGATTTGCAAACCAGCATCGCTTATATTTCCTTGGTTGTGACATCATGTCAGACCAACCTCAGGAAGACTGAACGTTACAAGTATTGATGTGCGGCCAGGTGGTCTGATGTGACATCACAAACCAGTGTCAAACAAGGGCAGATAATTAAGCGATGCTGATTTCATTTCTGAAATCGGCTGGGTTTGAAATGACAACTTTGAAGCACTTTTCTAAAGCTACTAGGAGACGAAATATTTCAGACAAAACCAACAGAAGTAAATAGACTGATAGTTTCAACATTAACTAACCCACAAAGAACACAAAAAGAAAAATATGAAAAGCTTTGCATTTCACCTTCAAAATTAATGATTTTACACAAATGCGGAACCAGAGTTCATGGAGAATCAAATGACCCACTCTGCCTTGCAAAAATTCTTCAAATGTTGGACTTTTATGTCAAACTTTTTCTCATACCTAAAATTTCAATATTTGCACTCTAACCACCACAGGGGACAAAATCGTTGCTAAAACATGCCAGGTTCTTTAAACTTAATTCCCTAAATTTTGTCCATTTCAACTTTGTTTGCTGAGTATTGTCATGATAATTGGACATACCCATTTTATTCCTATTCCTTAAAAACCTCAGCTCCTCAGACAGCTTGTCATTTCTCTTGTACTTCCAGAACCAGTACAACTTCAGCAACGCCAATTACTTCAGCGTGACGATAACTGGCATACAGGCCACTGTCATGTACGACATGAAACAATTGGCAACGGGCAAGAACAAGACGGCGTTGACAATCCCCATACGAAGCACTCGGGCTCACGAAGTCGCCATCGATATAATACTAAAGGGGGATGAAGGTTACATGGTGTAAGTCAACTTCACATACCCATGCCGAACACTAAACAAATTTGCCTTGACCATATGTGTCCCAATGTCCTAGCTTCATATTACTTCACAATCCATATTCGGAGAAGTGCCCCGGTTTGAACTTGGGACCAACTTTAATATACAGAAGTTATAAAAATTATAACCTAGCCAAACTGGTTGTGAATTACATATAGCAATAATTCGGAGAAGTTATAGTGCCCATGCATTTGACCACAAAATGTTTTTGGAAGGAAATGTCGCAAAAGGTTGACTGGAGGGAAGAAAATGTTATTTTCTAATGGTAAGATGATCATGTTACTCTCACTCCCAGTAGATTGGATTTGGCCATAAATGTTGCATCAACAGTCCATGAGCAACGAACTTTATAACTTTATAAGGTCATATAATGTTGATTTGCACAGTAAACAAAACATTTGTGCAGCAAAAAACAAGTGTGGCCTTTACCTCCTTAATCGACTGGGCTGATCAGTGTCCAGGGTAATAGGAACTGTGAGCACTCCTGTAGGCACCATCATGATATGACTGAAACAAGGTTGAAAACAACGTTAAACCTTACTACTCACTCACTCACTAGCTTGGCTTTCTAGGAAA
>JAVTVY010006074.1:0-38082 GCA_036873755.1 Hanleya hanleyi
GTTTACAATTTTTATTCGCTTTGCTGGTCGCATTCCAGGTGACTTGACTTTTCTTGAATGCATATTTTTGAGAGAATATTACATGCATCAGATGTGTTATGTATTTATTACATATACTTTGAAGTTCACTGTTTTTGCACTTCTCACAAAATGAAATTTTCAATTTGAGTACAATTCAAGTTGCCTTCATCAAATTTCACAGGTGGCTTACTTATGTAAGTCTAATGAAGGATATTGATGCTACAGTCACAATACCAAATATCAAATGTTATTATAATTATGACCCAAAAAAGAAGTACTGTCACAAAAAAGTTTCTGTTTGACGGTAATTATTTATGGAGAGAGAGAGAATTAAGATTTATCGTCGCGTTCATCAAAATTTCAGCTATAAACTAAGTATTCCAACAAAAACAAGTCACCAACCCAGATATCTAGAAGTAAACCACACAACTAGTCTTCATGTTTATGTAAACTATGATAATTTTATATTCCTGAAACCGAACTCCAAGCACAGGTCATCTTTGATAATCTGTTGGTGGATTTTGTTGTGAAAGTATTCCAACAAAAAACAGTCAACAACCCAGCAATCCAGAAGTAATCAACACAACACAGCAAAAAACATGCACATACATTAAAACTTATATGCAATAAACCGATTTCTTTCAAATAACCTGAAATACATTCTTCTTTTACCCGACTAAAAAGATCTGCTTGATAAAAAGAATCTCTTAAAATCTATACAGTCGATAGTCTATACGTTTCTCTGAACATTTTTTTTCTTCAAAAATTGCTTGAGCAGTATTATGTCTGTTTTACTCCAAATACAATGTATGCATATTTGATATGCGTTCACATGACCCGATTTGCATACAGTGAAAATTTACACATGTGTAAATATACTTTTGCACAACCTCCGGACCAGATGCTTTACTCTACATGCAAATATGCACAAGTGTGCATTTGCATTCACATGCTAAGTTTGCGCATGTGTATTTCATTTTGCACAATGTGCAAATTTATACGATGTTTATACTTGTGCATGTGATCCGGGCTTAACTTACTGATGATGAAATACTCGTAGCAACAAGGTGAAGTCGTGTACAACGGGCTAATGTGTATAAAGTCATAGCTAAGATATATAGCCAGTCACTCTTAGATATCTGTATTATATTTCAGGACTTCCCTGGTAGGTATGCCGCATAGAAGCCTATATAATCTCATGCTGATGAAAGTGAACATTCCGGTCGCGCACTGATCACTTTGCTCCCCATTAGGCATAGCCTCTTTTGAAATAATGATGCGCAACGAGAGAAAAAAAAGACATCAAAGGATGCCGAGTTCGTCTTCCTTCGCCTAAAATATACGATCGAATTCGCCGCCAGACTTCGATCTCATTCAAATCTCCACGATTTTCCCCCAATGGTGTTTCCCCGACTAGTAACGTCATCAGTTCAAGCTGTATAGTATCAAAGCACAGACCTGCGGACGAGCTGCAAATTCCCACAACATTGCGCTAACTTTCGTAAGACTGTGATTTGGTACTACAGCGTGAACAAATGACGTCACTGGTCGGGAAAACTCCTTTGGGAGAACATGGCGGAGATTTGAGTCGTAGATTTTAGGTGAAGGAATATCTTTTTTCCCCGTTGCGCACCATTATTTCAAAATAGGCTATCTTATAATGGTGCGCAAATGTAATACTAAGTGCGCGACCATGATGTTGACTTTCACCACCCTGAGAATGGATAAGCGTGGAAAGTAGCTATGAATCTTATCTAATAAAGTTCCTGTTGAGGACTTGACAAGGATTTTTCGGACATCCCTTTTCAGTGATTACACACAACATTAAAACGGTGGTGGAAACCATGCTGGCGTACTGACAAGAAGTCATATATCCCCACAGACAAATATACGAACTGATATTTCTAAAACATCACAAGGACCGAAATGATCCCTGTGATGATTTGTATTCCAACCACGCTTTTGTAGTAGCTGTTCATGTCGACATATTGAATGGCATGACCACACGGTCCCCAGCACCGGGTTGAGCCGTATTAGATAGAAATATTTCAGAGCGATGATGTAATAGGCCTATCAAGTCATCTGTTGAAAAATGATGAACTATGTGACCGCCAGATAGTAAAAAAAATTGCCCAAACGAGGGAGTAATTATTGAATGCAAGTTCGTATTCAGAACAAATACCTGTGAGGCCTGACGTGGTTTCCGCTGAAAGAGGAAAATATCGGTATCAGAATGTAATCTAAAGCCGGTACACAACGAAACTGTCGTTGACAAGATTTCTTGCAGCCGTGTGATCAAGAGTTATAACAATTTTCTACATATTTACTATTTGTCGGGTTTCTTCGATGGGTAACACGCTTTTATTTACTGGTGCTCAGTCATACCTGTCTAACATTCAGTACAGCATAATATCGTTGCCTTTTGCAACCGGGAAATATTGTCTGCGCCAATGAAAATCTGGGGCATTCTGGACAATACTTTGACATTTATAAATGTAATTTACCGGTAAATGCGAAGAATTGCCAAATTCATTGTATCAAGCTTCTCTTTATTTTTATATTCCGCGGATTTGGTATTTCAAAGGATCTCTCAAGGTTGTGTAGTCCCTCTAGCAGTCTCGACACGACTTGGTCTCCTCACATTTTTACACTATTCACCTGGTGCAGAGGGGAAACCTCCGGTTGCAATGCCTGTGCACAGCTCCCCTCTAAGAATTTCGGGCATAATTACTATAACGTCACGTCTTGTACACACGAACAGTTCCCTCTGGCTGTGTTCGTGTAATTTTGTTGGACCTTATGAAATACACTTCGAACATTTTAAATTTGTCGAAGACAATTTAGTTGTGTCCCCGGGTCGATGAAGCAAAGTGGCGCTTACATAAGAAAAACTCCCTTAGGTGTTACATTAGTGAAGCCAAAATTAATTCCTCAATTCTGCACAAAAATCTGTGTTTCGCGTAGACAAAATACCCAAGTCTTACACAGCTGCAATAAAAGCGCGGCTGAGATGCTAAGGCTACGTCCGAGAATCCACCGTATCCTCGGGTCTGAATGTTAGGTGGGTCTGAATGTTAGGTGTCGACGAATACTTCCCTGTAGAGTCATATGGTTGCTTTTTAGTCGCCAGACGTCAATTTCCCCCACCTCTTGCATATCGCTCCAATCTACACTGAAAACTCTCACAGTTAAAAGTGATGTAAACAGCGTCGACTGACGTTTGAAATGGAGCTTTCGTATGGTTTTCGATTTTTCGTGTGGATTTTAGCATGGCTTGTTTAATATACATGTGCACCCAAAATATGACACCTTGAACCAAAATGATATCTCCATGTAATCGCAGGGCAGATCTGGTGACTGCGAAAACATTAGGTTCGTGTTTGGTTCAAGGTGCGATATTTTTAGATATATTAAACAACCCATGATAAAATGTACGCGAAGAAGCCAAAAACAGACGAAAGCCCAATTTCAAAGATCAGTGGACGCTGTTTTACATCACTTTTGACTCCAGGTTGGGTATTTGTTCTGTACGAAACAGTTCTTATACAGTATTAAAGTAGTTATAAATAGTCGATTTTCCTAACGTAACACCGGAGTTATGCGTGTATAAACGTAACTGCGCATTTTTCACAAAACACGCAAGAAACAGTTAAAAAACCTAGCAATGGTGGCAATACATTCCCTGTAAGTAGGCCGCTGGCACCCAATGAAAATTTCATTTTAACACTACATAACCAGGGGATCAACACAGTGAGAAGCTGTCGCAATCTGCTGCAGTATAATAATTGACTAATTATAGATCTAAAAGCTCTATGGTTACATGCAGTGCATCCATGCACCCAGAACCTTGTACAAAATAAAACTGCATCAGTTAAAACCCCCTGTTTGTGCTTTTAGTCAGCCTCAGAATCCATCAAACATTTTGCTGCAATTAAGTAACAAATCGATTTTATGTCCCCGGTTATATTATTCATTCAACGTTCGGTGTTTCCAACAAGCGTTTGGGATTCAGAGTTGTGGTTTTATTTCCCTTATATGTTGTGGAATTCGACATAGAATAGACGAAAAAAACTATCTCAGAGTATGAGTATATCTTCGTTTAAATCGTTCTCACACGATGCGAATAAATCAATATTGGCGTAGACATAATGATGCTTAAATACAAAACGCACTGGGAATAAATCAACGTTGATGGTACAGGATAAAGCCATTAGGAAAAAATATGCACGAGGGTATCTAAAAAGGCAAACGAGAGATAATTTGTCTCGCAGAGGCGTTAAATGTACAAACTAGTGAATTGAACAAATTATGTGTAACTATGCGTGCGTTCAAGGAATTTGGAGGCAACACGCTTAGAGTGAGATGTGGTGAGCTTTTTAAACACGAACTTAGGGCCAATAAACAATGGACTTGAAAATCCATTGCGTGTACAATATTCACGAGAAGTACGAGTACAAGAATATATAAGAACGGCAAGTTACAATACCGGTATATGGATAATGCTGTTCCTAGGAATTGGCATATTGCCAAAGTTTGGTTCATTCTTTTTCTCACCTGATTGTCATTCCTACCAAACCAAACATCACGCGAGCGCCCGATATCCCAGCATACTGCCGATTTCATGCGCAAGTCAGTGATGTCACGTGCTCGCTGTCTGTGTCGATTTGGGTAGTAACTTTCCCAATAATTAATATATGAATAACTACATGATTATTGTATGTCCCAGCAAATCTACTGGGAAAGATTTGTGCGATTTTTTTCATAAGTAAATATTGCTGTGTTCTGAAAATTAGGTCACTGGCATATTGCACATATTTTAGTATTTATTCAAAATATTAACTGTTTCAATCGTTTTCTGTTTCAGTGGGCGATCTCTGGGCTAAATTTTGACGTCGGCAAAGCGGGAGGGTATTGGTTCAAAATGTGCAAAGGAGTGGAAGGTTTTCATTTTCTATTGTGACTTCAAACTCAACGTTATGACGTTGCTATTATGACCAGTATTGATACAGAGTGTGCGCCATAGTTTCGTAGGAATGACCTCTGGTTTCATAATAAGGAAGACCTACCGTTTTTGACCACATTAATTTCTTTCTTGATTTATACTTGCTGATATCTATACTACTAGCCTGTTGGGTATTGTCAGTCTATCAATCGGATAAATGCTAATTGATTGCTGGGTTCGCCTACAGATTGGTTGGCGTGAAATTCATGGATCATTAACGACAAGAAAATATGACGAAAACTGGTAGGGCAATGTTTGTGTAGAAGAAGAAACAATTGAAATCGCTCTTACATATTTCTCTGGAAAATGGGCCGAATATGAACCCAGGAAACAAGAAGAGGGTGAATCAGAGGAGACGGAACAAGTTGAGGGTGAAGCTTGCGGGAACGTAGCCAGATGAGGCTGAGATGTGGAAGAGGAGACGGCAAGATGAGGGTAATGCAGAAAAGACAGCAAGAATAGAGCGAGTCAGAGGAGACAAGATCAGGGTGAGGCATGGGCGAACATAACAAGGTGAGGGTGAGGCAGCGGAGACAGTAAGCCGAGGATGAGGCAGAGGAGATATAGCAAGATGGGAATGAGGAATAGCTATGATGGGACCTAGCCTGAACTGAAGATTCATGAAATTGAAAAAGTCTTTTCCCTACATCACCAGCTCACATGAAGAAATGGAATGCTGATGTTCGATATCGCCTAGCTTTTGCGACAGATCTGTTCGTTTGTGACTCAAATACGTGATTGAACGTTTTGGGATTTACTATCTTTATTAGTGTTCAAAACCTCGTGAATGACAATTTTGTAGGAGATCGTTGAAATTGTTCCTGGTTGAATATGGATAAATCCATATTGACGGTTGGATAATGTTTACTCAAACCCCAAAGGAAATAAATCGGATAGTGCAGGATGGAGAGGAGAGGCATAAATATTAAAAAATTCCGAAAGGTGGTAAACATTTTACAAGAATGTAGATCGATTCGTACAATAAATTACGTATAACCGCATATGAAGTTTTGGAGGAATTACGTTAAGAGAGAGCTAGTTGGCCATTGTAAAGGTCTTTTTTTAAACGAATGGTAAATATAAAGAGTGGATTGCAAATCGATTCGGTTTACAATATTCATGATATGTAAGAGTGAAAGGAAGGATAAAGTACATTAACTGTTACAAAAAAGATCCATGTATTGACAAGCTACAGAAAATTTTTCCATCCTGAATTACTTTTCCAATCGATTTCTATTTTACGGTAATCTACTTCCCGGAGTTTTTTCACTAATGCCGTGAATTCCACTCGATGAATAGCAGCTTGCTGCATCAGTTGGCAAAATTGGCGATTTCTGGGCACTACAAGGAAATCCCACAAGGCTGTTTACCGGTTAGTGCATGGAGGCAATTGCCTTATAATTGACATTTAGAGGCGTGGGTTGGCGTTCTCCGATTCCCTATTCTATCCAAGAATGAAGGAATACCCCGGTCTTTGAGTTGCTGGACCACCTTCAACACCCCGGATTTCAGACCAAATTGGACAGTTTCTATTTCCTGTATTATATATAGCATTGGTAACTTGATATTCCTTGATTCGAGTGGAGTGAATTTACTCCTTCTGATAAGAAGAAACTAGAGATGAAGAGGTCAACAGAAACACATATGCTCCACCCTGCGCATCTACAATGTACTTGTTGGGCTCATCGTGAAGTTGACCTCGTGAAGTTATGTAGTCAACATAATATTCAAGATCAATGGAGCGTATCTCAAAATATGATGTTGCGTGTATAGTGACCTTGACCTATGACCTATTGCCTCAAAAATCAGCAGGCTTTTTCGTGTCAACACGGATAAAATACATGTACCTGTGAACTTTCAAAGATTGGTAGAGTGTAATTAAGAAATATTTCCTTGTTCACTGGGGTAGAACATCTAAAATAGATCGCGCTGCAATATGATGAGTTTAAGTTTGGTCACGAAGGCCGTAGGCACAATGTGGAGACGAAAACGGCACAATGTGGAGATGTTTCCTGAAAAGAAAGATATTCTCGTGTATTTAAAGCTGGATTAACACCCCAATACCTGACAAAAAATGATTTGGCCCACCAATTAATCGAAGCAAGCAACACCTGCAAGTCGCGTGCCTGAAATCGACACGGGTTGGACAGTCCACAGTATGACAGCTATAGGGGCGTGCTAAAACGCCATTAACGATCAAAATGATGCAAGCGTGACCCTTGGTTTTAGCACCGGTTCTCGTCAGATCACCGAAGTTAGAGCGTTGAGCTCGGCCAATACTTGGATGGGTGACCGGATGCTGTACTGGCTGGGTTGATCAGTGTCCAGCATAATAGGAACTGTGGACACTCTCGTGTTCTGGCACATGTAGGCACCGTCGTGATATGACTGAAAAAATGTTGAAAACGACGTTAAATCCTACTCACCCACTCACTCACTCACTCACCCTTGTTTTTAGAATACATGTGAAATTCTCCCGTCATCCAATGATTGGATTGTGTACCTATCATACCTCCAAAAATGTTTAATAAAATCAACAACTTTGAATAAATCTCCGCGGGAAAAAAACTGTTTCTCCAACTTTAATTGACTCCATGATGTACGGCAACAGGATGTACAAGAAGATACAGGCAGGCGATAAATGTTGATATCCATTTCAATCCTATTACCCTTCTGGGCGAGTTCAACTGGACACGCGAAGAATATTATGATACATAAATTATAAGCTCAAGCATGTTAGGTTTGAGATAGGCTAAAAATAGATTGTTCAAGGAGGCTTTGCTTTGCCGCTGTTGTGTGCATTAAGGGTATGGAAACATGATATATGCACCCAGAGCCCTGATCTACAGCTGTATAAAACTCAACATCTGGCATTGACGGCATGTTTAAAGGGTCTTAATTTATTTTCTTTGGGTAGAATTTAACTAGATAAAGTAACTTTGATTGTACTTCTTGAATATTGACTATATATCACACTGGGATATAATTTAAACAAAAACATTACATGTGTAATTATGTCTAAATTTTTCTTGTCATTTCAAATTTTGATTCCTTGATTAAGGGATACAGAATCACTGCCACGGAGTGTGTTGGTGTGTCACAGAATCACTGCCACAGAGTGTGTTGGTGTGTCACAGATTCACATCAGCACAGTAACTGGTAAACTATTCATTCAATCCCATCACTTTTAATCTTCAACAAAATATTCAATACTGTTTTAATCGAAAATTTCTGGTGATTTTTGATGAAAATCTCTGGTGATTCTGACTTGGGCTGCATGTGCCCATCTTAATATAGGCAGGATTTCAAATTGGGGCTGGGGGAGTGGGGGGGGGGGGGGTTGCCAAGAGCTCAGTGCCGGTCCTAATGCCTACCTTACTTCGTAGGTCCTGTGACGCATAGTCACACTGCCATGTTTTTCAGCACCAGGAATACATATATATAGTGTTAGAAGGCAAGAGGGAGGACAGACTGCATTTTGAGAATCTTTTTGTCGCACCTTAACTCTGTATGCATTCAACGAGGTGGCCACACTTTTTGGGGATATTCATAAAGTTATGATTATATTCGTGCTATCACTCCGATCACTTATCAGGTGCTAATTAATGTCATTACCAAGCAAGGACGTCCCTGCTTCAGTTGTCTGTCGCTAATCCGAGACAAAATTAATGTTGCCGCATGGGTGAACCTGTACATGCGCGTCTTTCCTTCTCATGTGGTACATATATACACTTGATTGCTAAAGGTCAACGCATGTACAGCTACTACCAAACATGAACGCCGCAAATATGAAACACGCGTCTCCGTACATTCCGAGTAGCAGCGTTAAAACTATACAGTGAAACCAGCTTAATTGAATATTCTACTTAATCGAATAGGTTGTGAAATGAAATCTTGCCGGTGTGATGGATAAGATTGTCCAGGTGATAAGTGTCCCTTTTCATATCCCTTTCTATTGCAACCAAGGACGGACACTTGTCCCCAATGTGGAGAAATGAGTCCTAGCTGGGTTAAGAGATATGACCCGGACACTCTTAGCCACCGGACATTCTTAGCCTTCACACCGGCATCATTGAAAATTGTTGACCGCTTCTCTCTTGCAGGAAACTAGCCTATGTTTGTGTATACTATGACTGTTTTTTTTTAAATTTGATACTAAGGCTGTTATATGGAATAGGTCTTGGATTATGGACGCGGAGTTTCTTTAATGGACGACGACTGAATAATAAATGACAGGGCAGACGCCTATAATAAGTCCACACTTTTCCTGGAATTCTCATGCGATTAAAATCTCCAAACCTACTTCCGTGCATGAAATCTGCACGAAAGAACAGCGTAATGATTTTTTATTCATACACAATTTTTTTCGCTGTTCTCACCAAGTGGCGCCAGCGGTTGAAATCTGGGATGTACAATATTCAAATATATTGTAAACCTACTGAAACCCAATCTGGAGGAAGATCTTTTGCAGCTAACAACACTATTTAAAATCAAGTAACTTGCATCATTAAGCTTTAGAGGGAATCTGTCACCATCGCATATTATATCATATAACGCCCAATTCAGTATAACCAATGGACAGTGACATCAAAGTCTTATTGACACGCACTTCGAATTTGAGATACGCTTCGAAAACGAATATCGGGTTTTATTATTCTTCGTTTGTTTTCAATATTCTCATTGGTTAATCCTAGATAGATTATATACACGATTTCATATCGGACGATGATTTTGTACAATATCTTCCCATTCCGATATGCCATTCTTCAATCACTGTAAAATATCGCCCTGACGAGCCGCAGTTTACCGATCAATCTTAGAATTCTCACAGTATCACCATGACAACCGGAATGTAGCTCCGAAAGTCTGTCGCATCTCGGAAAAATAAGTTTGCCAGTGTAAAAACGTTTTGTTGATAACACAAGGTTATTCAATGGATAACGGCTTCTTTATTGCTGTTGAGCTGACGTTTCATTTACAACTTTTTGAAAGCTACATTAGCTTCGAAAAAGTTGAAATATGTCCAACGAAACGTCAGCTCCACAGCAATAAAGACGTTGTTATTCATAGAATGGCCTTGTGTTATATCGCCTGCTTCAAAATGCCTATCAAAGAAGTTTTTGTTGATGTTTATGAAGAAACCATCCAAACAGTGGTGAAGGCAAAGGACAGTCCACGAAATGTATATAAAAGGATATTCAGAATAATAAAACACATATATGGTTCCCCTGATCTGTGGTGATATGGTGGATTATCGCTATGAGACAATGTTTTCTCTCCGGGCGATAATCCACCATATCACCCTAGATCAAGGGCATCATATATATAATCTCCCTTCATGGTATCTCAGTGTAGAAAATTGTTGGCGCGTTCGTAAAACTAGACTCGGAGAGTATTTTACCAAATTATACGAATGCAAAGATATTTTATTCCACATTGATGTGAATCCTTTGAGCATTTGGTTTCGAAAAAAAACTACATGTACCTCGGGGTTTCAATGAGATGCTCTTGTACTGAAGAGGCAAACATTTCTTCATTAATGAACCTTGGATTCGTTTGTTTGTACAATGCCTGGAATTAGGAACAGAAGGAACACATGCATAGCATTGTTGATAACTGCTGGTCATTTCTCTCTTGTTTGTGTTCCTCAACATATCATTTTAGTGATAGAAGAATTGGTGTGCAAACACTTCGTGACAACCTTGATATACAGTACGGAAAAATGGTCCCCGTTATAATGTCGGCATGGCACGCATAATGTCAAAGTTTATCGCACAATTCTGGAGTATATTCCAAGATTCGATGGAATTTAATTTGTGCTGTGAGAGAAAAGAAAGCGAGTTGCCTTCCCGGTTCTGCTTTGCAAGAATTTATGGAAAAGCAATTGCAATAAAAATCAACAGCGCGATACTCTGTCGCTAGACCTCTATATAAATTATCACCAATACTTAAATCATGATGATTTTGTCACTACAGATAATAACATCATCTGAATCCCTAATGAACAGTCGAAACCGCGGAATGGATGTTACTGTAAACGGTCAGTGTTAGCCTTCTAAAACACTTTCCAATCGCAATCCAATACAGAGTTTTGGGGTATCCGTTGAATGCAGCTGCCTTGTGGGCGCGCATCTGGTCTATCTGTACTTAAGTGAGACGTCTGTTTCAATCTTTATGGGATGCTGTGAAAAACTGTAGGCTATACTCGTCTGAACAGCCAGAAACGTTTCGATCAAACCATGATCAGGCGATGTAGAATCGGCCATACACGATTAACTCAAGAACGTTTACTAAAAAAAGCCAGTCCGAAGGTGTATTCCATGCCACGAAGATCTCACACTGAAATATATTGTTATCGAGTGTATAGATTTTAAGATTGTAAGAGATTCTTGTTATCAAGCGACTACTTTCGAAGATCTTTTTAGTCCGGTGAGAGAGGACTGTGTCTTGGGTTATTTGAAAGAAATCGGTTTGTTTTAATGTGTGTATGTTTCAATGTGTTGGATTACTAAGTCTAAGTTATTGGCTTGAATACTTATAATTTTGTTTGATCGTCGCAATATAGCTGAAATATTGCTGAACGCGACATTAAACCTTAATTCTCTCTCTCTCTCTCTCTCTCTCTCTGATCTCCTGGGCTATATATTTCGACACTATACATGTTTGGCTAACTCAAGGTTATTTCGCTCATGTGTGCCCATGGTAGATACAAATATATTGATGTCATTTATGTTACATAATAAAATTATCGGAGAAAGAGGAAAAAGCTAAGGGTTGGAGTGGCTTAAGTATCTTTGCAATAATCGACTGTAGCGCAGGTAGCTCAGGCAGAAGCCGACAAGATAAACGGATATTCGTTATCATAGCCCGAAAAGAGAAGATGGACTATATTTCGATATGCAATGCAATCGTCTAGTCCATCATTCAATATTCAGACGTAGTCCACTAAGGAATTTCCGCGGTTAAAATCCAAAGACCTAAGTCATATAACAGCATTAGCACCAAATTAAAAGAATAATCCATAGTATACATAGACTAGGCTAGTTTTCTGGACGAGAGATGCGGTCAACAGTTTTCAATGATACCGACAAGACTTCAAGATGCTCGCTGATCAATATTCTTAATCCATATGATTTTCGTTGTAAAGTCGTTATCTAGAGTATGGCGTATTTCACATCATTGATTGTGAAAATAAACTTGTCGGTTCCCATTCAGTAGAGAGTCGTCGACAACAAAGAATATGAACGTCAACAACCCCAAGACAGCCTGAGTGATCATGTCATTTGGGCCCGTAATCCAGCCATAGTATATATCTTAAGAATCAAGATGATTTTGATACCACTTTCAATCTGCTCCCCGGCATTGAAAAACATAAAAATAGGAATTACTTCTGTATCATTTAGGCCTCCCAGAAGACATTTTTCCTCTATTTTTGCAGCCCTCCTCTATTTTATTATAAATTCATAAATCCTTCCATAAGAACGTATATTTTTGATAAATGCACCTAGAATTTTGATGTTGCCCCAGTTCAGTGTACAAATGACTACTCATTATTACGAAGTTTTTCGCTGGAGTTTAAACTGTGCAGAAAGGCTGGCATGCAGACTTTTTACACCTTCCCAAGTCTCCACTGTGGCGTCCAGCATTTCAGTGTGGAGGTACCCCCGCAATCTGTACCACTAATGGTAAATGTAACTTTTCTATGTCATTACAACGCTACAGCAGTATTCTGGATAGTATGTGCTTCAGTAACTGGAATATGACTAAGGCAATAATATTCCATAATTCTGAAAGGATTTTGATCAGGCTGAACTGGCACAGACCAGGCTGGATTCTGCAACAACCAAAATACAGAGTGACACAACACATTAGACAACATCAGGAGCATATAAAACAAGCGCTGGCATGGATGAGCGCAAAGACCTCCATCGAGGCAACCGGGTCAGTAGGGTTGCAATAAAACCCTATTGAACATAGGGCCGGATGCCAAGATCAATTTTGCATTTGTTGGACGTTAACTTCACCAATGGTAATTAACCTGAGATTGAGGGTTCCCCACTAGCATGTCCAGCTAGGGATGTACATGTGGAAGTCACAGTCCCCGCAAATAATTTTTCTTTGATTTCACGTGCTTGAAATATTGGGGTATGGAATAGAGTATATTGATGGAACACCTGGAATACTGCTTGAGACATTAGGCCCCTTCCCACCCACACCTCCCCCTGAGAGGACGCCCCCACCCCAATCCACACGTTAGTGGCAGAAATGAGACCATGTGTGCTTAGTTTTACCAACCTGCTTGTGATTTTATGCTGTAGGGCCTACACATCAACACTTCATATTTTGTATGTGTACAGTATAGCATCCTCATTGACAGAATCCTCTACAAAACACATCTGATTTTACCGACACTTCGTTCTGATCTGTCTCAGCATCATGTGATGATGATTCAATGAGCTCGAAATAATTTTGTATACTGGTGTTAAAAGGTCACCTTCACCATAATGTATCAATTACCATGGACTTGTACATGTATCACATTCATATTGAATGGTGATGGCTGATGAGAATATTGCCCATATGGAACAAATGGCTGGATTCCAGCGAATAAAAAGTTCATGTTAATCATAAACAATATACAATTAATAATACTATCAAATAATTATGTATATTCCTTGTCGACATCAATATAATACAGACAATATTATGACTGAATCATGGTAACAGATATTCAAGGGTATATATATCTACACTAAACTGAAGGAGACCCATGATGCATATTATATTATGTTGTAAAACTTCACTTGCTAATCTCGATTATGTTGCTTATTGTGAAAATAAATGAAATTATGAAAATAAATTTAGTATGATTGCCCATTGCCCTCAAATTAGAAATATCTTCAGCAGCTAAAGTTAAGCCAATCATAACAATATATAACACCATGGTATTGTTGTAATATCACCCAGGTATTGATCTATGGTTAAGAATGTAATGAGATACATATACCTGTTCTTTGGGTTATTCTGTATGCAGTTCATTCTGTATGTATTTTATACATGTACATATACCAGAAGTGGAATTGAAATTTGAATAAAATAATCAAAATCTGTTCGGTTTTTACCTCTACTCAGGAAATGAAGTATTTGTTTCTAGAAGCTAAATCATTTCAGACACATTCAAGTCCTCACCTGGTCAAGGGAGATAATTTTGTAAAAAAATAGTATAGATCCACACTGGTGAAGACCAGAAAGTTTTATGACATTTGATGATATTTGTGGAGCATGCTGCAGGACTTCAACTTTCATGAATCTGATATTATCCACACAATCCCATTCTACATGATATTTTTACAATAGCACCGATAAATTAGATCCCTTCATTTATGTGGTCTAGATCCAGGAGCTATTGGGAGCTGTAGGTTTTGCAAAAGTTAGATCCAATTATTCTGGGAGGAGGAATGAAGTCCGGCATGGTTGTTTTAAGTTAGAACTGGGCATCCTTGAAAATGGCTGACCGATTGACACATGTATCACTCTGCCGGTGGTCATTACATGCGTAATGTTTATTTCCTGAGGAATCAGCTGATATCCAATATGGGGGGGGGGGAGTTGTGGCCAATGACTGGCTCTGATTTTCACCACCTCTGTCATTCCACACCTTTCTGGCACAGCTGAACCAATCATTAGTCTGTTTTGGTTTTTCCATTTCATCCAGTACATCCATTGTGTAACAGTCCTGTTGCATCTGATATCGGAAGTGCTGAATCCATGACCTGCAAGTTGGAATCAATTGTATACATATTTAATATCAAAACTCAATTCATTGAAAATGTTTATGGCCTTCATTATATTTCATTCTTTCGTCATACACAACAAGATGAAATCCATCATACCAGTTCGCACCTTTCATATGTGTACTTAATAGAACTGGAACCTGACCATGTTACAAGAATTTGCAAAAGTATGAAATGAGAACTGAGTACTATGAGAACTTAATCCAATCTATGAGTGATCAATAATATGAATTTTGAAGAACGATGATGGATCTTGACCACTGGTTGGATTGAAGTTCATGTTAGTGGCATGAGCATGATAATAATCCAGTATATCATAATCTAGAACAGGATTGTTTATATCAGTAACTTCTCTATGGAGCAATATTTTGACAAACGAAAATGAGATCACAAAAGAGAATATGTATACTGTGTTTGAGGAATATTTCTGCCTCCCCAATGGAAGGCGAAATTTGAATGAATGGTCTGTGTTGTCAGTGTGTCTGATGTCCCCCTTGAAAAGAAAATTTGCTATGTAATTTATTATTTATTGATATATTTATTGATTTTCTTTTTGTCTAAATGTCTTCTGTTCAAGTCATTTGGCATCGGTAAAACTTGAAATGTATATCATGATCTCCTTATTTCATCTAGTGATACTGTCTGTTTGGTTCCAGATCACGGGGTTGAACAAAGCATGTGAAAAGTGATCGTATGGCAAATAAATGCCCAGTGGTATGTCCAGGGCTTAAAACTAAAAAAAAAGAAATTGGGAAAGGTTCCATCCATGCTATCAGTCAAAAATCTCAATAATGTAGGCCTACATGTGGAATGTAGACACTCCTTTGTTTCAGCTACAATTCAGAATAAGTTTTCAGAATATTATCAGGTTTTAACAAGCAAATTATTCTTCATCAACAAGTGTCACAGCACACAATGTGGATGTCACTAAACTGTTAGGATAAATGAAAAGAAAAGTATATGTATATTATTTATCAGCTTTATTAAATAAGTTTACAGACTCACGCAGGTAGATCAATTTGGTGCTTCTGCAAAATCAAACCATTATTCAACTGCCAAATGCCAAGATAAATAGCCCCCCCCCCGGAAATATAATTTATCAGCAAAATTTAGAATAACTGTTTTTAAACAACCAGGCTGGTGGATATCATCAACTGAAAGAAAACAAGTATCAGAAAAATCAGGGCATCGTCGATTGTGCCGTTGTGTTCCAGTCAGTCAGTCAGTTTGATATGCAACAACAACAACTTCGACTATTTTGGTTGGCTTCGACATAAGTCATCAGCCGACAAATACTTTACGATATATAGAAATGACGGGTGGTGTACTATGAATCATTGAGTTGTGAGGACATCAAATGGCGACAATAAACTTACCAGAAAAACGGCAAAAAATCGCATTGTCCATCTCTACAAGCTGGAGGGCCGCCATGTTAAATCTCCCGGTGGATGGGAGGTGGAACCCGACTACAGAAACAAGGCCCACTGCAATGCATTGCAATGGGGAACCCCATTATTTCAATTGTGTCCAACAAAAGTGCGTCAAAATTTCGTCGGGAACCATGACAATCCCTGTTGGAAATCCTATGAGTCGTAGGTTCCCCATATGACAATTATTTGGCGGGAGATTTCACGTTGCGTTCCTAGACCTCCGTCTGATCGACGGAGGTAAAAATAACTCGAGGGCAAACGAAACCGAAGAGCAGCTTAATAGTGAAGCAACGAAACGAATGTGACTGAATATCTGAATTCCAGCCGGTCCACCTGCATCCAAGAACATGGATGTAAACGCTCACTGAAAGCAGTATTTTGTGGTACTGCAATCCATATTCCAATGCCTTATATAGGTTGTAGACAGTCCGTCTAATATCTAGTAAATTTGTTGTTAATATCATAGAATTGTGTGATATCTTCATCTTGTCAGGTAGCGAAATGTGATTTTTGTTCATAATGTAATTACATCCCATTGTTCTGTTTGATTAAGATTTTAAACTGGCCATGGCGTCAAGCCATTTTCACCTGCTGGGGGGCCTGAACATTACACTAGTGTTCTGGATGAGGAATAGCAAATATGACATGTATGACTCCGATAATTGCAACCAGACGACTATTGGTAGCAAGGCTGACGTAGGCGAATTGACGTGTATTTATGGAATAAACGGGAATTTCCCGGATCTCTGAAATAGTCACAGGAAGTAGTCCCATGATGGTCATGCTTCCTTCCCAACAACGACTCGTTTAGATGGTCGAAAAGTTTATCAAATGTGCTCGTATCAGCGACAATCATGAACACTGTCTGAGAAATCTTCATCAAATGATAGTCCTGTGAGATTGGCACATATTGACCTTATGCCCTATTCTTATTCTAGTCTGTCACAAAGAAGAGTGTAATTGTCTCTAAAGAATTTCTACATGATATCAACATGGTTTGATGTTTAGCATCGGGAGAAATCTAAATCCAATTTTCGAATGATGGACTAGACGCTTGTATCGTTTATCGATCTCTGTTGTTGCCAGTTATGATGTAACCTTCTTCTCAATCATCATTTAGCACAACACAGTCGAAGTCTTATCAAAGTTTACAGAAGGTTATTTTATGGATAATTCCTTGGTGCCATGAAACTGACGTTTCGTTGGAGATAATCCTATTTGATTATCAAAGAATACAACTATACGTAATTCAACACTGGTGTGAATGCGTGCGAGCCCTTGACTTCGAAAAATAATGGTGTTTGCATTTCTTTCGGTTTCAAAGAGATGTTGTACGGTCGAGGCGATCGTTAGATTCTTGGTATGTGCTTTAGAATAGGTTAACCGGAAGATTATACTGTGAAGTCATGTGGCTCTGTCAGTATGTCGGCACCTCTTCCCACTTCCCTTATATTTGTTGTAAATAACAAACGCCACATACGACATTCTATATTCAGCCGTTTTCCATAAAAGAATTCCCGCGACAATAATCGAAAGACCTATTTCATGACAGTTAGCATCAATTCCAAATGTGTATGAAATAAAAATAATAAAAAACAAGATGGCTTCATATACTTCTTCAGCTTCAGGGCTGAGGAAGGCATTATCGCAAACCCAGATCTAAATGAGAATCTCACATACGCTTTTATTGTACCTGTTCATGTGGCAACTTGGATGACCACACGGCCCCTAGCACCGGCAAAAGCGGTATTAGATACAAATCTACAGAGCTATGATGGAAAAGCTCTGACAACTCGTATATTGGTAATTGGTGAGCTGTTTCGCTGTGACAACTCGTACACTGCGAAATGGTGAGCTATATCATCGTCAAATGAAAATGACGGCATTTAACACAAAAGACTAGCCTGTAAGGCCCGATGTCGACCAAGCATCAACTTCCCACAAATGCCAACATATATCAAAGACCAAAAGATATGTACAGGGGGCGGGCCTCGGGGACGAAATGATGACATATTTCATGACAGTTACCATTCTAAATTCTAGATGTGTATGAAATAAAAATAATAAAAACAAGATGGCTTCTTATACTTGTTCAGCTTCTAGGCTGAGGAAGGCATTATCGCAACCCCAGATCCAAATGAGAATGTCGCCGTTGACATATCCGTAGATTTGTCAGAATGATCAAAATCGTAAGCTACGTCTAGCCGAAAGACTTGTGGTAACCGACACCAAGCCTGAACCTCGGGATCTTCATGATGGGAACTTCCACTATCGTAGTAGTGCCGAATTCCAGGTCTTCGATAGTCCTCTCTACCAGTACCGTATTGGTCAGTATCTTATCTGGCTTGACCGTATCTGAAATCGGAATTAAAGAAACCTGGCCGGAGGAGATTGTTTATCTCTACTTACGTCAACAACAACTAGCGTGAACCCCCCTCCCAGCTGCCAATTCGGTAGACCTCATAATATCCGCGTTGACAACGGAACGGTGAGTCGAAGCTGCACAAGACTCAGACCTAGCGAAATTTTGAGACACATGGACATCTGCGCAGGCTGATGTCCCATTTAGATGACCTTGAGATAAATCATGGGGTCATTGGATTCACTCTCTACATGCATTGTTCCAAGTACACAAGACGTCATTACGGTAAGTCGGATATTTTGAATGCGGGTCATACAAAGGTTTCACGAGAGCACAAGAGATACAGGACATTTTAGAGGCCATATATCTTGAATAATAATAAGAATACTTCCCAGAGGACTTCTTGTAGATAAACAGGCGTCGTAAGGTAACCCAACACAGATGATTTCGCAGAAAGACTTCGATTTTCACGGAGCTTGATGTTAACAACTCTTTAAACGAGAAGGAAGTGCTATTAAACGTGGGCATGCGCGTGACTTGCAGGGCGAAATCTGGGAAGAATTCATTTTCCTCATTGGTGATTCAGTGTTTGACATGACCAGAAATATTGCACAGAACAGTTTACCATGTACAGCTGCTTTTCTATTCTATTCTTATCGCCATTATATATAGAAGGAGTGAGTGAGTGAGTAGTAGGGTTTAACGTCGTTTTCAGCCTTTTTTCAGTGATATCACGACGGTGCCTACATGTACCAGAACACGGGAGTGCTCACAGTTCCTATTACCCTGGACACTGATCAACCCAGCCAGTACAGAAGAAAAGTATGTTCTTTTGAAATTTCACCTTTAGTTCAGTAATAGTAATAAATGATCATCGCCCTCAGCTTGTCCAGTTTTGAATTGGAGACCATGCTGAACGAACTTTCAACTAACAATGGCCTTTTATATAATGGAAAATTTGAAAGGACTGTTTGAACAAACAGCCGATATTACTGGTTCCACTCGTTAATGTTATAAGTCATAAAAACATTTATATGGGATACCAATATGTTTGTATTAGATAGAGAAGTGGGACTTACTTTGTTGACTTGTTCTCTCGTGTAAAGTGCATTCTGTAATGAAGACGACTACTTCAGACAGGCATACTTTATTTAGTTTATCAGTGTCGCAGTGTACACAATTGTACACAATGTTGGTGCTTAGCAAAAAAAACCTATGACTACGCCAGCACCACCAAAACTTGTTCAGGCCTTTGCCTACCCTGTAATTTCATGAAAATAAAATGTCTTTTAGAAGACATCATGCTGCCTTTGTTTATCAAAATATCCATAGCGCCACCTTTAGCGATGAACGAATGCCACGAAACACAATAATGTGAAATTCAATCCCTTAGGAGATGGCATATAAAGAGTTCAACAGCTGAAATATTGCTGACCGCGACATTAAACCTCAATTCTCTCTCTCTCTCTCTCTCTCTCTCTCTCTCTCTCTCTCTCTCCTCTCTCTCTCTCTCAACAGAAACATTTAATCATGATGTTGGTTATGGATGTTTTGATGTTAAGTCAGATAATTGTCATTTGCATTTAAATGGCCATTATCGGGTAGGCAATGCAATATTTATGCTTGAAAACCTAGAATAGGAATTATTCAATTGTTTCAGGGATATTCGCGTTTGAAATCGCGACAGCGGATCCGTTTCTCATGAAAACATAAGAGCATCCAATTTGTGGAAATGCTCTAACTAAACGCAACATTAAAAGGATGATGGAAAACGATGCCGACGTACTGACAAGAAGTCTTATACGACCCCACAGACAAATATACTGACTGGTTAAAAAAAAAACCTCACAAGAACCAAAGTATCAACGTAGCAAACCCACGAGAGCTTGCCTTCGGCCTACAAGATCTGACAATCAATATAGAAATCATTAATTATAACACATATAAGGGAAGTGGGAAGAGGTGCCGACATACTGACTGCGTCACATGACTTCACAGAATAGTCTTCTGGTTAATCTATTCTAATTACAAGCGTCTAGTCCGTCATTCATAATCCAGCCGTCGTCCATTAGAGAATATCCGCGTCCATAATCCAAAGACCTATTCCATATTCCATATAACAGTATTAGCACCAAATTCAAAAAGACAATCATAGTATACATAAACATAGGCTTGTTTCCTGCAAGAGAGAAGCGGTCAACAGTTTTCAATGATGCCGGCAAGACATCATGATGTTCCAAAAATATCAAATCCGTATCGCTGATCAGTATTCTTAATCCATAATATTCGTTATAGAGTCGTCATCTAAAAAAGATGTATCTCAGTCACGCTTTGATTGTGACTGTTCATATGAGTATCATGAGGATCTTGAAGTACATGGGTTCATACGGCCCCTAGCCCCGGGTTAAGCGGAATTAGACACAAGTTACGAAACGTAGCGCCATAGATCTTGCACGCTACGTTCGTATTTTGCTATCAGCATGCGATATGTATCGCCAAATTTGAGAAACTTTGAGTGGAGGCGCTTGGTGGAATAGCCCTGTTTTATAAGTTTCTGCAACAATGTTTTGTGACGTGGATTAAAATCATCACATTTAACACAGGATCTAGCAAATGCTACTAAGCGAGATATGTATACGCCATATGCAGGTCCCACTGGAATATTACTATCCAGAAAGGGATAGTTTACGATGTCGAAATTGTAATCATCTCTTTTGTCATAAAGTCGACGAGAGAGAATGCCCGCTTCATTTTTATAGAGATAGAGATCTAAATAAGATGTGCCTGTAGGGCTATCTGTAGTTTCCTTCAAATCCAGTGAAGGTGGATATATATCCTTCACTGCGTCATTTATATAGCGATTATCCACAGCGAGAAGATCGTCTATATAGCGTTTGGTGAATGAGAAGGAACGGGCTTTGAGTGGATCGGTTTTTGAAAGCGCCAGCATATAGTCATATTCATAAGAGAACAGATACAGGTCAGCCAACAGGGGTGCACAATTAGTACCCATTGGTATACCTATATGCTGCTGATATATTGTGTTGCCAAATTTCACATAGATATTTTTAATGAGAAATTCAAGCAACTCTATAAACAAAGAAACATCCCATGAATGATATCTCTTGTATGTAGTCGAGCTAAAGAATGCTTTATGGCTTCCGACATTAATATATCTACGATCAGTTTTCTTGAACACAATCCAACGATTCAGCGTACCTGAGATACAACACATTTCACGAATCGTTAGATTCTTGGTATGTGCTTTGGAATAGGTTAACCAGAAGGCTATTCTGTGAAGTCATGTGACGCAGTCAGTATGTCGGCACCTCTTCCCACTCCCTTATATGTGTTGTATGTGTTGTATCCCAGATACGTTTTTATTGTACCTATTCATGTGGCAACTTGGATGATATGACCACGCGGCCCCATATTGAAATGTATCTAAACAGCGTTAGAAAGTCCATGAGGACTAAGTATAATGTAAACATTTCAAACATAAGAACCTTGATCCCTTTGTGTGTTTTTAGCGAGTACCGTACTGTGAGGAAAGTGAGAGGAACATTTACTAAGCGCACTATGAAAATCGGCTAAGCAATAGATGTTTTCCTGCACTGAAAGAATTGGTAATTTATGGACGTCGTTTGGTGGGTCAAACAAAAAACATTTCAAACAGCTCAAAAGCCAGCATGTTAATGGTAGAGGGCTTGACTTGAATAAGTACAGAGAACCATAGGATAAAAGAAAAATGGTAAAATTAAATTCTTTTGCTTTTTAATCACGTTACATTCGAAAACCGAGTGGCGGAATTTCACTGAAGTAACCACCATATAATCTCGAATGTGTATCATTCCAGATGTGTTTTGTTCTGAGCATCCTGAGCATGTAGACTCATTATATCTGATATTTCTGTCAAGTAATGTCAAGTAAATTGATAAATGTGGTTAATAAAAACTGCGTAACGGAATTACATTTTGGGTCCATTTTTTAAAGAGTGGCCATTTTTGCTATTTGATAAATTTCGTATTAATCCGGTCTAAAAATTATTATCACAGACCCAAACACAGCAAATCTATAGTCATGGGTCAGTCCGACAGTGCATGTATAATGGCATGAAGGCGAAGGTGGCTGCCAAAAACGCAAGAATAAATAATGTCCATACGGTCTTCGGACGTTTCAGATTAATTCGTCAGGTGTTTCTCACCCTTTTACTCTTCTTGACCGGTTAGGAAGGCTTGTATAAATGGATCTACAGCCCAAAATGCCAACTTTCAGTGCAGGTGTCCTGTTGATCTCGTGAAACGACAAATCTTGCTTTACCTGTCTTCGCGCAAGCGTCCTTTGAAACTGCCCATGGCTGTATTATGTGACGGAATTACATTTTGGTTACATATTTCGTGGAATTCTTGATTTAGAACATTAGTAAACACGTTCTGTTCGAGTCCTGTTACAATCTGGCTTGTACGTGTTCAGAATGAGATGATAATACATTCGATTCTGAAAGAAGAACATTATTGCGCTTCGATCTATCAGCAGACCTCGCCAGGGAAATATTGGATTTATAGAGTAAAACTTTTCTCGCAAAACTTTCCAACCATTGGGACAAAAGTGGAGCAAACATACTCACATTTTGTCCTGCATTGGCGAAGGCAAATGAATTTTCAATCAATGAATAAGAGTTGCCTGCTTGCATTGTGGCCGATGGTTTATTAATTCAGGAACTCGGGTATCCAACTATTATTATTTCCTATGTGATGGGCTAAACTTGATGGAAAATGATTGATTTTCTAGATATGTAGAGAGGTGGCATCATTTCAGCTCGATGATGATGATACATGCGTGTTATATTATGTACATGGGGATGCTTGGATGCCCCTCTGTGATCTGATGATGCCATCAATGACGATAGGTAGACTTAAAAATCATCACAGGGATCAGTGTTGGTTATTGTGATGTTAGAAATATGCAGTCAGTTTATTTGTCTGTGGGGTCATATGACTTCTTGTCAGTACGCCGATTTGGTTTCCCATCATCATTTTAATGTTGCGTTTAATTATACAAATTGCATGATTAATAAATGGCACATTTCATGTATCCTGGCCACGTTTCACGGTTCTGTGACCCACAAGGTTTTCGGATGTCTTTTTTACTATTTTTCTTTCATGTCATCCGCATTTGCTAAGCGCTATTGTTTCATGATTTTTTCTGCTTATATGGCAAGACAAATGATAAACTGGTGAAATTGAGTGATTTATAGATTGAGGTCAACCGCAGCCTCGGGATGGCATACGGAACTGCTATGATACGCTTCAAATGTTCTGGTCAACATCGTAATGTGACATGTACTATTTGGCCGATGCTATGAGTAAATTGGTGGACAGTGACTGACGAACTATGGATTTATCGAGATTACAACACATATAAGGGAAGTGGGAAGAGGTGCCGACATACTGACTGCGTCACATGACTTCACAGAATAGTCTTCTGGTTAACCTATTCTAAAGCACATACCAAGAATCTAAAGATTCGTGATATGTGTTGTGTCTCAGTTACGCTTTTATTGTACCTGTTCATGTGGCAACTTGGATGATATGACCATATCATCGTTTCAGTTCGTTCTTCATCACCCAAATGATCCTGCAATGACGATATACATGCATGTTGTAGTATGCTAGATTATGTTACTGGCACACCGTGGACGTTTTGAATGTCCACTCCCCTCTGTGAACAACTAGAAAATTTGAAAAACTCCAAGATGGCCGCTCTGATGACGTCATTCTATAAACGCATTTTCGGTCAATTGTTTAAATTTATATTTATGCTATTTTGTCCGAAAAAACTACATAAAGCGTAATCGGATAATTTCATGTGAAATAAAACACCATGTACAACCAAAAAGGGCAAGACTGGCAATGTTGCTAAGAAGCCTGGCTCAGTTACACTGCAACATCTCCGAGTCAAAACTGCTGATCTGGAAAAACGTAGGACGGAGGAAACCAGGTAAGCGGTCTAGCATCTCGGCCACAAGCAGACACTACAGCCATCCTAGATGGAGTGAAGGAATGTCCAGAATGTTTGGCGGCTAAAGATGGAGAACAAATCATGAGTTTAATGTCCACCTACTCATTACAAGCGTCTAGTCCGTCATTCATAATCCAGCCGTCGTCCATTAGAGAATATCCGCGTCCATAATCCAAAGACCTATTCCATTTTCCATATAACAGTATTAGCACCAAATTCAAAAAGACAATCATAATATACATAAACATAGGCTTGTTTCCTGCAAGAGAGAAGCGGTCAACAGTTTTCAATGATGCCGGCAAGACATCATGATGTTCCAAAAATATCAAATCCGTATCGCTGATCAGTATTCTTAATCCATAATATTCGTTATAGAGTCGTCATCTAAAAAAAGATGTATCTCTGTCACGCTTTGATTGTGCCTGTTCATATGAGTAGCATGAGGATCTTGAAGTACATGGGTTCATACGGCCCCTAGCCCCGGGTTAAGCGGAATTAGACACAAGTTACGAAACGTAGAGCCATAGATCTTGCACGCTACGTTCGTATTTTGCTATCAGCATGCGATATGTATCGCCAAATTTGAGAAACTTTGAGTGTAGGCGCTTGGTGGAATAGCCCTGTTTTTTAAGTTTCTGCACGTTGATTAAAATCGTCACATTTAACACAGGATCTAGCAAATGCTACTAAGCGAGATATGTATACGCCATATGCAGGTCCCACTGGAATATTACTGTCCAGAAAGGGATAGTTTACGATGTCGAAATTGTAATCATCTCTTTTGTCATAAAGTCGACGAGAGAGAATGCCCGCTTCATTTTTATAGAGATATAGATCTAAATATGATGTGCCTGTAGGGCTATCTGTAGCTTCCTTCAAATCCAGTGAAGGTGGATATATATCCTTCACTGCGTCATTTATATAGCGATTACCCACAGCGAGAAGATCGTCTATATAGCGTTTGGTGAATGAGAAGGAACGGGCTTTGAATGGATCGGTTTTTGAAAGCGCCTGCATATAGTCATATTCATAAGAGAACAGATACAGGTCAGACAACAGGGGTGCACAATTAGTACCCATTGGAATACCTATATGCTGCTGATATATTGTGCTGCCAAATTTCACATAGATATTTTTAATGAGAAATTCAAGCAACTCTATAAACAGAGAAACATCCCATGAATGATATCTCTTGTATGTAGTAGAGCTAAAGAATGCTTTATGGCTTCCGACATTAATATATCTACGATCAGTTTTCTTGAACACAGATACTATTAATGAACTTAGACGGTCAATAAGGTCCTGATGAGGGATTGTAGTATAGAGAGTCGAGAAATCCCATGTGGATACATGTCTGTACGGTATGTGACCAAGTTCTTCCGTAAGACATTTTGAGTTTTTCAATATCCACATACATTCAACGCCAGAGTTCTTAGAAATAATGCCGCAATACCTTTCCCAAAATGCTTTTACCTCCTGAATGTGAGTAAAGCTAAGAGTTGTTATTAAATATTAGCAGTAATTTAGTATTTCTGGAGTTGACCATCAGCCCAAGGGCACTGATCCCTGTGTGGAATAAAGTTCACGCGGTTGGAGTTTGGAAAGGTTTTTTCCCCCACCTCGACTCATGAAATACTGGAGAAGCTGGCTATTTTATGTGGCACATGTTTTGCATTTGCTTATGCTTCAGGGACGGAAGAAACAGAGCTTCGTACTTGAAATTCCAGATTGGGAGCGACAAGTTACGTTTGACCCCTTAACGGTTTGGGAGAATAATCTCCAGCATCCCAGTTGGGTGAATCTGGTGGGGAAGACCCGTCCACCTCCAGAACGGGTAGAAGAGGCTTTGAACCTTGACGCTGTAGATATTGAATCAATACGAGACTCAAATAATTGTGTTGCAGAGGGGACGCAGAATGAGAAAGCAGATTAACACCAGATGTTGGCTGGATATCCCGAGGGTTCTCAAATAGCCGATTGGACTGATATTGGGGTGGATGTATCCGAATATTTCATACCGTTCAAAGGTAAGTTTAAAGGGAAAGACTTCGAGTCTCCTATTCCACCTAGATTCTTAGGTTACCCGGAACACTAGTGTGAAGTCGTGTGGCTCTGTCAGTATGTCGGCACCTCTTCCCACTTCTCTTATATGTGTTGTAATTCCAACCGAATGCCCATAAGAGTCCTGCTGCCTGAGGGCTGTCAGACCTATTTTGATATTGTATTTGGCGGTTAGGTTATGACCTATATCACATTACCATTTGGATGCAATCTATCTCCATTTGCTTACCAAACAATTGGATTGGTTGCGACTACAAGACTTAGTCTTAAGAATTGCAACTCTGCAGTATATCGTTGATAGGTTTGGTACTTCAGGTGAAACGGTTGTGTTAGCGCAGAAGCCTGCGACCCACTTCAGAGAGTTGATTTTGTCCAAACAGCATATTTAAGACGCTTCAGCGCATTACGCGCAGCCAAATTATTAACAAGGGTGACTAACCATGCAATCTCTAGGGCGGCAAAGCATAGCAGAGATATATCGGTGGACGGGCAGGAGAGAGAGAGAGATAATTAAGGTTTAACGTCGCGTTCAGCAAAATTTCAGCTATATAACGACAATCAAATGAAATTCTGAGTACTCAAGCCAATAACTTATTAATCATATGGGTACTAAAGGTCCAAACATATGGGTACTAAAGGTCCAATGGGTACTAATTGCGCACCCCTGTTGGCTGACCTGTATCTGTTCTCTTATGAATATGACTATATGCAGGCGCTTTCAAAAACCGATCCATTCAAAGCTCGTTCCTTCTCATTCACCAAACGCTATATAGATCTTCTCGCTGTGGATAATCGCTATATAAATGACGCAGTGAAGGATATATATCTACCTTCACTGGATTTGAAGGAAACTACAGACAGCCCTACAGGCACATCATATTTAGATCTATATCTCTACAAAACTGAAGCGGGCATTCTCTCTCGTCGACTTCATGACAAAAGAGATGATTACAATTTCGACATCGTAAACTATCCCTTTCTGGACAGTAATATTCCAGTGGGACCTGCATATGGCGTATACATATCACGCCTAGTAGTATTTGCTAGATCCTGTGTTAATTATGACGATTTCAATCAACGTCACAGAACATTGTTGCATGAACTTATAAAACAGGGCTATTCCTCCAAGCGCCTCCACTCAAAGTTTCTCAAATTTGGCGATACATATCGCATGCTGATAGCAAAATACGAACGTAGCGTGCAACATCTATGGCGTTACGTTTCGTAACTTGTGTCTAATTCCGCTTAACCCGGGGCTAGGAGCCGTATGAACCCATGTACTTCAAGAACCTCATGGTACTCATATGAACAGTCCCAATCAAAGCGTGATTGAGATACATCATTCTTTAGATGACGACTTTACAACGAATATTATGGATTAAGAATACTGATCAGCGATACGGATTTGATATTTTTGGAACATCATGTCTTGCCGGCATCATTGAAAACTGTTGACCGCTTCTCTTGCAGGAAACAAGCCTATGTTTATGTATACTATGATTGTCTTTTTGAATTTGGTGCTAATACTGTTATATGGATATGGAATAGGTCTTTGGATTATGGACGCGGATATTCTTTAATGGACGACGGCTGAATTATGAATGACGGACTAGATGCTTGTATGTATATTAAAACTTATGCAACAAACAGATTTCTCAAGTAACCCAAGACACAGTCCTCCCTCAGCCGACCAAAAATAGTCGCTCGATAAAAAGAATCTCTTACAATCTTGAAATCTACACAGTCGATAAGAATATGTTTCACTGTGAGATCTTCGTGGCATGGAATACAACTTGGGACTAACTGTTTTTTTTCTAGTAAATGTTCGTGAGTTAATCGTGTATGGCCGATTCTACATCGCCTGATCATGGCTTGATCGAAACGTTTCTGACTATCCAGATGAGTATAGTATACAGGTTTTTTTAACTCCTGAAGTTTGTTATTATTCACAGTATCCCATAAAGATTGAAACACCCCTCTCACAGAACTACAGATAGAGGGTCTGAAATCGCTATATGGGATTCCAACAGGATCAGCTCATCATCTAGGGCTGCCTCTATCAGCCTCAGTATTACCTTTGATGCCAACGAGACTAGGAAACCAACAAAACACAATATCAATCTGTTGATCAAATCTACAGTCATATAATTGTAGAATATTCAAGATGGTGGGATGAGTCGAAGTTCCACTTTTAATCGCTCGAAGGCATGACAGTGAATCTAAGAATATGACATTTTTCCCCCTTTACCTTCCTATATCAATACCATCCAAGCCAACAATATAGCTTTTGCTTATGCAGTGAATATCGAACTTTTACATGTAGTCCATGAGCTAGACCACTTACTGGTACCATCTTGAGGGGCAAAACGTCATGGTGATTTTCATATTAGATTATATATGTAGAGTATAAAAAATCATGCTGGCCATGTCCGGTCGGTAGCTTAGTGGCACAAGTGGGTCAATCCAAGATGGCGGCAAAAAGTTGCTATAATCCACGAGCTGCTTTATGTAATCGACCTAATTTTCACTAATGGTTTTTCAAATTGAACATATTGGTGTGTTTCAATTGTTTTGCAAATTTACTCATTCCTCCTTTGGAGATGCCATTTGCAGATGAAAGTTACTTCCCCTTGATCCACCAGGTGGCGCTATCCGCACATGCATATTCGAGCTCGTTTTTTCCCCCTCTGCAACAAGAGACATGTTGTGACAAGGTCGCAGCGTGAGGGGAGGTCGGGATGGGCACATTTATGTGATAGCAGGTTTGATTTGATAAAAAATATTGAACATTGTTTATAAATGTCTTATATTTGTGGCTCAAATCTACACCTGCTATCACTGATGCCAGACTCCCAACAGTGGTGGTTGGGACGCCGAACTTGTAGTTCCCGGCTCGAGATGCAGCGTAAGCCACCTGTGATGATCTAGATCTGGTAACCTGAAAATACTCTTAGAGATTTCCCCTGTCGTGAGAGAAGCGTAGGGATGTCAAAGAGCAACCAATAAGACGGCGAAGAAGGGGGGTATGTAAATACCGAACCCAGGCCGACTACTGGGGAACCAGTAGATCATGTTGTTGTAGCCGTCTTGACCGCTCTGTGAAATCCCTCCGCCTCCGGCATGACTGTTAGTGATACTTACCTCAGGCTTGGGACTTGCTTGCTTGCTGGACTTGACTGTGGCGTGGTTCGCCCCCCCCCCTCCCCCTTTTTACGAGAGGGCTAGTGGACTATGCGCTGGGCTGCTACTACAGGTCCTAGTGATACCCTGTCAGTCTGGACCTGATGTCTCGTAAATAGAAGCTGGTAAAAGTCGAGTTGGCTGTGCCTGCGCAGGACTGGACTATTCCATCTGACGATAGGTTCCTTCACAGGTGCCAGGAAATCGTGCGAAGATACTGATGCTAGTAGAAAAGGGGCATCCATTGCAAGTTGATACGCCTCGTGAATCATCTTCAGCCAGTGTGCTATCATATACTTGGTAACATCGGATGTCACCGTCCAGTATAGTGATAGACATAATAGGCGTCTGAATCCCCTTGCTGGATCTGTGCAAAGTAGATAATGGCGGATGGCTCTACTGGATAGAGAAGGAGCTCATCTTCCAATCCGTTGGCGAAGTCCGAAAGTGCCGGAATCGAGTATAGGTGTTGTTCACAAAGGCCAAAACGAGTAGGCTCATTCCTTGTATGAATTCCGGGACCGGGCGGAAGAATGTTCTGGACCAACCCTCCGCTCCAGTGTGGGACTTTCTCTCCAAAGCGTGCCGTTCAGATATCCCTGTTCCTAAGGTGAAGACCGTAAGGAAGGCTGTAAGATAGTGTTTTCACTGGACTTGACTGTAGAAAGTTCGAGTGAAAACCTAAATAACGCTCTCAGGACGACCGCAAATGTTCCACCTGTTTGAGTTCGTCGAGGCTGTAATGCGATAGCTCGAAGTAGTGCAGAAATGCTGCCGGTCTGGCGGATATCCACCCTCGTGGACAAGCTTAACACCTTGGCTAGGGTTGGTCTGTATCTTTCGATGGCTCTAGCTGATGTTCACCCTCGTGGACGGGCGGCGTAACACCTTGAGCTGATCTGTAAACTTCACTGGTACTGATCTGAAACTTATTTCCAGATGTAGATGAGGTAGAAATCTGTTACTACCGACGTAGAGGCAGCAACGGGATGGATTCCTCGAGACCGGCACTTGAAATAAGACCACTTCGACTGGTACAGTTGAGGTGTGGAAGATCGGTTAGCTGATATCGTAGTTTCCGCAACTGTTCTAGATGAAAGCTATTTCTGTGAGGTAATCTCGCTGAACTGCGATGTAGCCATAGTTGTACGATGAGAATTATGACGCAGTGATCTTTAGAGGAATTCCCTGTATCATGGTGATTGGCAGGAAGGCATAGGCCAGGGAGTTGTCCCACTTGATCAATGAGGCGTCGGTGGCCAGAATTTGCAGATCTATGATGAAGCTGACGAAGAGTTGGAGTTCTGCCTTGGCTCTTGTCACAAACAGGTTTCTCAGAAGTTATCCCCAACGATGGAATACCTCTCTGTGTGGCGCCACGTCGTCTGGATGAGCTTGTCTGGACGGGATAAGTTATCTTCGATGATGGGATAGGCTGTCCGCTGTCCGTCGTCTTGGTGGGTGGTGGCTCGTCTTTGGCATTGTGGGTTGTATCCAGTGGAGTAAGGTCCTGGTTTCCTGAAATTCTAGCCACGATCCGGACCCCCCCCGCCTCTTTGCTTGTGTGAAAGATGACTATCGAGTTGTCGAAGGTCACGAGACGATCCCTGGATTTGAGTGTTCCGGAGGTACGGCTGAAGGAGGGACTGTAGTGGCTGTATCTGTAAACGACCACATTGCGTGATGTCTTGCACTGATGTCAGCAGTCCCAGTAAATTCCTGCAAATGCACCAAAGTTTGCAAGCTATCTGATTGTCAATGCCTGGCAAATGGCCTGAAATGCACGGTCACATGTAAGTTACAGACCTGTGACAACATGGCTGATGAGGAATTTCAACAAGATCAGGATGATGATACGTCTGACGATGACGATTGTGATGACAACCAAGATTAGTTGTACAGTGAACTATAATGACTCGTGCGAACTGTTCATTTTGTAGCTACTTGATGAAGATGTAAGATTCATTGCAGAACTGCTTGTTTCCCTCTTATATATATCATACTCGATATATTACACATATGTTACTATCCAAACTATATATTTCGGTCGAGCTCTACAAATACTGTCAAGAAATCCAAGATGGCCCTCATGTAGAAACACGATGGCATCACGATCTTGGAAGGTAATTATGGTCTTTAATTTGGTTTTTATTTTCATATTTCTTCCTAAAGAACTGCAAAAACTAATAAAAATGATAGATACTACCCAGCTTTGGCAAAATAAATTACTTTCGTGAGGTTACAGCCAAAATAACTTGGGCAAAAGATGGACTTATTAAGTTCACAAATGTGATTTTCTGGGGACACTATGCGGCCGCCATTTTGAATTTCCCATGAACATTTGCGCCTAGAATACTGCAATTAGGCTAAACATGGCCTAAAGTATTCAGTCAGGCATAAACTATTCAGTCAGGGAGTTTCAGCTTGCTAGCTGTCTTCTATACCGAAATAGCCTGGAAACTTTTAAAAAGTGCCCATGATTTCCCGCCTTGGTGAGGTAGGGTTACCGTTAATTGGTTGCCATATTATTCCGACTATGTTGCCACACCATACAGCACATGATCTGGTTTCCTTAAGTGGCATTTAGAAGTTGGGAAGTAGATAAATAAACAAATTGCTTATGGATGAATTGACTTGAGAACGATACTAGTACCTGTATCGAAACGTCGTCCTGAATAAACTAGAAGTTGTTATCCATAAGCAATTTGTTTATTTAAGCACATGATCTGCTGCACTATATTAGATCAGCCATTGTGTAAAATTGGACAGGAATTGAACAGAAAGAAAGACCTGTAGCTTGACCAAGAGATCTTTCTTTGATCATCATGGCTTTTCATAGCTTTTGGCACGCCATCTTGGATTGACCCACTTTTTGATACTTAGCTACCACTCTGACATGGCCAGCATGGTTTTTTTGTCACCTACAGGTATCACATGATAAGAAAAACATCATGAAGCTTTGCCCCTCAAGATGGTACCAATAAGTCAAATTTCGGGTCCTAGCTCATGGACTAATGGTACAGTGCAGCTTCGTAACGAAATAGAATATGCGATATTTCTTGACAACTGGGAAGGCTTCATAACATGACGCAATGAAGATCACATGCAGATAAATGTAGCAATAGAGCCCTCGCCAAGGCTGTGATGCTAAATGGGATAAACAAGGGTGTAGTGGTTGGGGAACACTGGCGCTCGGGTGATTCGACTTAAGGCTGCTGATGTAGTCATGAGAGTACTGCTGGTCCTCCATGATACCGTGAATAAGAATAGACTGAACATCTGAATTGATAGTGCGATTCTTGTTCAGTCTTGTGAGAGTCGAGGTTCTGAGAATTTTGATGTGTGTGAGGTCGTAAGAAAGATTGATCTTGTGGCCCAATCCTGGAAACATAGACCTCATACTGACATATGTGCAGACATCGGTGCAGACATCGGCCAATGGGATGGAGCCTTACCCAGAGGCTTGTCCCCTCAAGATGCTCATTTGCAGACATAAAGTGGCAATTAATAGAGATTGCTTATGGCCCACACTCTATGAATCTCATGGCCCTGGATAGCAATCCTGGGAAGATTAGGCATGTTACACCTACGCCAACTCTTCTGTCGGTAGGAGTTAATATGTTTGCGCAACAGATGGAACTCGAAAAGAACCCATGTGTCTTCCCAGTCTCGTGCATCATCCTCCGTTTACTGCAGTTCCTTTTGTCACGAAAGGTGAAAGCTAACTTACCTAAGTTAGAGAAGACCCCTCTTTGGTGGCCCTTAATCCAAGAAGTTACAAGCAGCCAGAGGATGCTAGGTCCCCCGCCAAAATGGCAGCAATATTTATAAGCGCTGTCGGTTTCAGAAGATATTCATGAGGATGGCAACAGCTACTTCACAGGCGTAAGAAGCAGAGGGGTCTTTCCACCTTCCCAGGTTTTGAGATCAACTCCGAATGGCTGACTGAATGTTGATTGCTACTGTAATATATTTTCTTTACCATGTAGCATGAAAATTATGTAACCGAAATGCAACCCCAAGAGACAACTCATGGCATATTATCTGCAAACTAAATTTGACAAGAATATGAAGGCATCCTCAACCTATTGCCCAGAAACCAAATTTAGACTTTGCCACAAGGAGTCACCACCTGTAGGTGCAAGCAGGCAAAACACAATCCCAAATGACATCTCATGTCATGGTATCGGCATATGAACTTTGAGACTCTGAAGAGGGGTCCTCAAGTTATTGCCGGTACTAGATGCCCACCGGTGTTCATGTTATTTGGGGCGGGTCACATATGAATACAAAATTTGAAAATAATCTGATGAGCAGTTGCCAAATTATTGCCCGGAAACAAATTTTTCCACCAGGAGACGCCACCTGTAGGCAGAAGCGGGAAAAATACAATCCCAAGGAACATGGTATCGTGGGGACATCGCATACCAAATTTGAGAAGAATCCGATGAGGGTCCTCAAGTTATTGCCCAGAAACCAAATTTAGATTTTGACACCAGGTGACGCCACCTCTAGGCGCAAGTCAGTGAAATGCATTATCAAGCGACATCTTATGTCACGGTACATTCATACAAAATTTGAGAAGAATCCGATGGTCAGTTCTCAAGTTATTACCCGGAAACGAATTTGTGATGTTGCCACCAGGTGGCGCCACCTGTGAGTGCAAGTGAGCGAAAGGCAATCCCAAGCAACAGCTCCTGGCATGGTAAATGCATGCCAAATTTGAGAAGAATCCGATGAGCCGCAACGTTTCTCATGTTACCCAGAAAGGTACATATGTAGGATATTTCAAAGAAATTCGACCAAGTGTTTCTAAGTTATCACTTGCAGCATGGAATAATGGAATGAACTCTAGTGGCGCCACCTCCGGGTGGATTTTGCTGAAACGCATCACCAACGGTGTTTTGTCGCAGGGAATGCATTTACCAAATTTCGAAGAAATCCGACAAATTGTTCGAAAGTTATCGCTCGCGAAGGATTTGAACAAACATGAACGGACATGCATTAAAGATTGGAACAAGACCCAGTGGGGCCACCTACAGGCGGATCTTGCTGAAACGTAATACCAGCGACGTCTTGTCGCAAAGAATGCAGATGCCAAATTTCGGAGGAATCCGACAAAGCATTTAGGAGTTATCGCTTACGCAGTATTTGCACGGACATGCACTAAATATTGGAACAAGACCCAGTGGCGCCACCTACAGGCGGATCTTGCTGAAACGTAATACCAACAGACGTCTTGTCGCAAAGAATGCAGATGCCAAATTTCGGAGGAATCCGACAAAGCATTTAGGAGTTATCGCTTATGAAGCATTTGCACGAACATCCACGGACATGCACTAAAGATTGGAACAAGACCCAGTGGCGCCACCTACAGGCGGATCTTGCTGAAACGTAATACCAACAGACATCTTGTCGCAAAGAATGCAGATGCCAAATTTCGGAGGAATCCGACAAAGCATTTAGGAGTTATCGCTTACGAAGTATTTGCACGGACATGTCCGTGCATGCACGGACACATAGAAGCAAGACCCCAGTGGCGCCAGCTACAGGCGGATCTTGCTGAAACGTAATACCAAGAGACGTCTTGTCGCAAAGAATGCAGATGGCAAATTTCGGAGGAATCCGACAAAGCATTTAGAAGTTATTGCTTACGAAGTATTTGCACGGACATGTCCGTGCATGCACGGACACATAGAAGCAAGAACCATTTTAAAGTCCCCGGCCGCGTTGCGGCGGGGGACAAAAAATTGCTTAATCTGTGTAGCAGATGAAGCGGAGAAGCATGCACTATGGGTACCATCCCGATCAGGTTTCGTCCTTGACGACAGAGGTTTGGACTGGCTGTTAGGATTGCCAAGGCCATTATGGGAGACATGGATGTTATAGACAGACGTACTTACTTGTTACGACAGTTAGGAAACAGGTTCTCGGACGTAGACGACCGGATTTGATATATGTCTTGCCGGCATCATTGAAAACGGTTGACCGCTTCTCTCTTGCAGGAAACAAGCCTGTGTTTATGTATACTATGATTGTCTTTTTGAATTTGGTGCTAATACTGTTGTATGAAATAGATCTTTGGATTATGGACGCGGATATTCTCCAATGGACGACGGCTGAATTATGAATGACGGACCAGACGCTTGTAATTAGTAACTCAGCCGCGCTGTTATTGCAGCGATTCGTGTGGAGACTATGAAGTATCCACAATAACTCATCTGATGTTAATGGATGAGCATCGAGGACGTCTGATGCAATAAACGCCTCAACATGGGGTAACCCTGGTAAATGCAAGGATACCCAGAAAAACCCCTGTTTGTTAAATTTTCCAACAAAACAATAAACCAACATATATTTGTCGAGTGACATTTACAGAGGGCGAGATTCCGGAAGGTATGATAATGAATGTTTCTTTTTAAAGTGGAGGCACCTATATTTTAATAAAATATACATTTGGATCACTTATTGTACCGTATAATAACTGTGTTGGAAAGCGTTATCAAAGCGTTGGCCCCTGCACACCCAACACTCATAATGGATACAACAGAAAGAAATAACAGTAAGACAGATCCGAGGAACCCTAGTGCAGGTTTCTCGGCCGAGTCTCTAATAGTTCGAAATGCACTAAGACCTTTTTCAATCCAAATGACAGATATATTTCTGACCGCCAAGCAAGGTCACGACATCAAACCTTGTAACATTGCGCTTGATGATTGTTTAGCACCGAATTCTACATGTAATAATTTCAAGATTTCTATATGTGGACACCGTGGATGTCTCACGTGTCCACTTTTTAATACTTCAGCGTCATTTATTTCCGCGTTAACTGGTAACTCATATTCTGTAAACTCGTATGTTGATCTTAGTTGTTCTACTACAAACTGTATTTATTTAGTTTCCTGTAAGAAGTGTGGTCAACAGTATGTTGGCAAGACCACCCAAAGACTCCATCTTAGGGTGAATGGTCACAGAAAACCCGTTAGGAAAAAGCAATTGCTTATAGGTAAGCATTTTTCTGGACCCGACTATTGCTGGGACAACTTTAGTATTCAGATTATAGACGTCGTTTATCCATCCACCAAGGATTCTCCCTTTGGATTTGAGAGAAAAATCCGAGAGCGGGAACTATTCTGGATGCTAGAACTTGGGTCAGTGTTTCCGTATGGTTTAAATGATAATGTCAGTGGGCTCGGCAATGCTACAAACCGCCGTTTAAATATATCCAATATTACCCAGATATTTAAACCTCATCAACGGAGGCATCGCAGCCATGGTTGGAGAAAGTTTAATAGTGCGATGATTCACGATCATATCACTTTAAATTACTTAGTGGGTTTAACTAACACACCCAATAGTGCACATAGCTTACGTACAGTTCTGTATGCGTTACATCTGAGAGCTTTAAATCATATAGCCAGAGATATACAACAATCTGCGTCTTCAGGAAATATAATACCACCCAAATTCACTAAAGTATGTCAAGATATAGCGTATTTTCGGCTGTATCGTCCAGTGAATATAATCGGAATATCCCAAGATCGGCTTTACTTCAAACTCAACTAAAGGACTGGACATTATTAATTTACCTCGAATGCTGAATGATCCAGAGGTACGCAACACAGTACCAAATATATTTGCATTTCATATAAGTATACTAAATCTATAGCCACCAAAATATTCAATTAATCTAATGATGTCAAGGAGTTTGACTGGAACTTATACACGTCAGGGGGCTATAGTTGTGATTGTGAATCGTCAAACTTTATCTATACACCTTGCAAACATGTTGTGACTGGTGACCTTGATGTGGTAAGTGATAAGGACCTAAGATTACTCCTGATGAAGGGACCTAAATATAGAGAGCCGCGAAATATAAATCTGAAGGCCGACCAGAAGGTAGTCCTGTCTGCTTTGCAACAGTACGTTATTGATTGGTCTAAGCGAGAAAATGTTGAACCTACAGTAATCGCTGATTGGCTGGACATCATCAAGAGCAAGGTCGTTGAAACAATCCGCCATATTGACAGAAGTACCCTTCCCCAAGCAAAACAAGTACTGAGAAGCGCCAATTCGCAAGAAGTTCTAGCAAATCTCCAGAATAAATTCGTCATAGTCCCAGCAGACAAAGCTCCAAATAATATAATATTCATATATAAATATTACTATTACCAGGTGCTGGTTGAAGAATTGAGTGTAAACATATCGTCA
>JAVTVY010006075.1:0-37425 GCA_036873755.1 Hanleya hanleyi
GTCGTTGTCTGTTCACTGTGAGGGATGAAATCTGGTGGGTCTTGAGACGTAGTGGGTGTTCTTGGTGTAGGTGTAGAGCTTGGTGTGGATCTCGACGTGGCTTGTACACGGGGTGTGGTGGTGGTGACTGGGCTCGATACGGGGTTGACTGGTGCTCTCTGTAGACCGGTTTCGCTGGTGGCTGGTGTTCTCAGTTGGTTAAGTAACGTGCTGACATAGGCTACGTCGTAAAACACACCTCCGTACGTTTTGGGAGACGCTGTGTCCAGAGGCAGCTGCTGTTTGGTCCATAGCACCGTGGTCGGACGTGGAATGAAGGATGACGGCAGTGGTGTCTGGCTTTATAGTCGTTTCACCTGGTTGGCCGCGACCCAGGAATTGAAGGAACTGGGCCAGCCTTGCCATTTGACGAAATGAAACAGTTTGCCACGTCGACGTTCCGTTTTCAAAATCTGCTCCACCGTGTAGTAGTCTTGCTGTGTTTTTACGACAGGCTGTAATTCCGTCTCGTAAAACGTCCCTAGCAACGGTTCCCCTTGAAGATCTTCCAGTTCATAGACTTCTGTCGGGGTATAGACTTAATCGCTGTCGGGGTAGGCGCCGTTTAATCAGGAAGTGCTCATCGCTCCAGTTGGGCAAGTAACTTTTCTCGAACTTGCCCTTGACTTTACTGATCCGTACAGGGTCCCCGACCTTGTATACCGCCTTCCTCGTTCGCTGCGATGGCCTGGGGTACAAGACACGGCGGACTTGGGCTTCATTGCTTTGGGTCACGGTAATGGGGGCTCTCTCTATACTCCGGTGATAGGCTCGATTGTAACCCCTTACAAGTTTCGGGAGAACATCGATGTACCGCCTTGTATTCTTATAGGTGAAATATTTATACATGCGGCCTTTGAATGTCCTGTTGAACCTTTCCACCACGGAAGCCTTGGTCTCGTTGTACGTATGGAAGAAAAACACCTTCTGGGCTGTCAGAAACTGTTGGAACGGTCTGTTGAGGAATTCCGTGCCTTCGTCGGTTTGCAAATACAAAGGTTTGCGCCCGGTCTTGAAGATGTCTTTGAACGCCGCTATGAGATTCGCCCCCGTTTTCGTCCGGATGGGTATCACCCACGCATACTTGGATAGAATATCGATGCACGTCAAGATATACCGATTCCCATCGTTGTGTTTGGCAAAGGCGCTCATATCGACCAAATCCACTTGCCACTGGGCATCTATTCCTCCCACGATGACCCGGTTCCGTAGAAAATGGCGACGGACAGCTCGATGTAAGGTATAGGTGTCTTGTTTTCTTAACCAATCTCGGACTTGGGCACGTTGTATCCCCTGGGGTTTGGCCGCTCGATAGAGAGCCGACAATGCACTATAGGCCGCCGGACTGTCGGGACTGTAGTATAAGTTATCCAACACCTTCTCCCAGCGCTTCATGGTGACAAATGATGATGGACCCTGGCTCTATCGTTCATTTATAACGGGTATATCTTGGGCCGGAGTTTCTTTCTGATTTTCTTCGTGGGCTTCCACAGTGTCCATGGTAAATGACCAGTCCAACTCGTCTGATGACCGCTTGATAAGCACTTGATCCACATCTACCACGGCATCTTCCAATGCAGACCAAAGATCAGGGTGAAGGGTAAAATGCACTGTACCTCCATCTAGCCGAGCCAATTGAGCAAAGAAAGGGCCGCGTCGGATGTACACATCGTGACACAAGTGGATGAGGTCGCCGTCCAGTTCACCAGACAACACCCGTTTGAATTTGGTCCAGCCCTCCCGGGACAGACGAATGTGGGCCGGGCACGGTTGTGTAGGGTCTGCATCACAGATGTCTCCCATCTCCTCCATGATATCGACCTTATCCGCATACACGTGCAGGAAAACCTCGGGGGTCAAGCTGAGATACGCCAGTATTATATGCTCCGTCATGGTCAGTACGTGAATGGTACCAGAGTTGACTGTCTCTCGTATTTATAGGGAGAACCCCGTGAGATCAAAGGATCAGGTGGTCATGTCACTGGGCTGACTGAGTCTAGCCGGGTAATCAATGGCATCGTCGTCGGGTTCATGGCTAGACAGTTGTTCATTGGGTTCTGCCGCTGCTTCTCTCAGGGCACGAGCCCACTCCAACTCGTCTGATGACCGCTCGTCCGGTGTAAACAGCTGGTCCACGATAGGCACCACTTTCTCGAAGGCTATCCACAGATCGGGGTCTAGAGTGAAGCTTCGCGTAGGGTCTTGGTAGCGGCCCAGGCGTGGGAAGAAGGGTCCACGGTATACGTAGATGGCATTGTCAATGTGGATGAGGTGTCCGTCGACCTCGCCGCTCAACACCCGTTTAAATTTGGTCCAGCCGTCACGGTGTAGCGTAACCGTATTCAATACGGTCTCAGCGGGCGACCAACAAACATCTCCACGGTCTTCCACGAGGGTGACTTTATCTTCATAGACCTGTAACCCCACCCGGGGTGTAAGCGGAAGGATGGCTCGTAGGACGGGTGACATGCTTGCTCCAATGTCGAACGGTGATTGACACACACTCTGTCTGACCCTCGTATTTATAGTCCCACTGTCAATACCACAGCGCCAGGGTCAATAGGGCACAGACTATTGTGAGGCCAACCAGCCGTCGCTGGTTCCGGCGTGAGCGCTCGTGGTCCATAGCCCGAGCGTCAAGGATGGCTGTCATAGTCCAGTAGTGGTGAGTGATGGCACACCTCTCCATCGAGTGCACTCTGTCGAGGACCGCTTCTGTGAACTCGTTGAGGATCTGGCGTCGCCCCTCGTTGTCGTCGCCATCTGCAAATATGGACCGGACCACTGCTCGGTAACCCGTGAGTGAATTAACCACGGTGGCATGCTGTAAAATGCGAGTCGCATAGGGCTGGATCTCCGCCATGGCTCTGCAACCGTAGAAATGAAGGTGTGGGATGCAGAGGGACGTGGTTTATAGACCAGGTCACACATGCGCGCCTAGCTCTACGGGTGTAGTCCGTGATACGTACTATTCTGATGGGTTATGTGGCTCCTATAGAGATAGTACCTTATCGACAATGGCGACTACTTGTTCCAAAGCCGTCCATAGATCGGGGTCCAGGGTAAAACCACCTCGCTTCAGACAGAGGAGTCGAGCAAAATAGGGACCGCAGAAAATGTAGACGTCGTCACACAGGTGAATGCTATCACCGTGCAGGTCACCCAACAACACCCGTTTCAAGGTAGTCCATCCTTCCGGTGACAACGACACGTGCGCTTTGGCTTCAGACGTACACTAACACGTAAGTCCGCTATCGATGAGGTCCACTCGTTTGGGGTACAACAATAGGGTGCAGCCAGGTGTAAGCCTCCGGGTAGCCACAGTCCCTTCTTTCACCTCGGGGTGTAGTAAGTCATCCACCGCGGGGAGTACATCTTTCAGTGCCATCCATGAGGGTCGACAGAGTGTGATATAGGGACCTCCACTCTGTTCCAACCGGGGAAAAAGGGAATCCTCTCCAGCAGTGCGTATGTGCACGCCGTCTTCCACGTGCATGAAATCCCTTTCGGGCTCTTTTCCCTGTAACAATGGTGTCAATAGAGTCCAGCCTGATAGCGATAACAAAATCTTCACCTTCTGCGGTGCGTCTTGGACCAGCTCCAGGTGATCGTCATTGACGATGAGGTAGACGTCGGACGTCAGTTGGAATAACGCAAGCTCTGTTCCGCTCGCTGCCATTGTGGGGAATGAAAAGCGAACGGTGAGAGAGGTGGCTTTATAGTGTACCTGTTGGGTAGGGTTTTATACACCGTGCGTGGCACTTAAGGTGAAAAAGGTTAGAAATGCGCTTTTTTCTACTACGCCCTGTGACGGCCCTTCGTGAATGGGCGTAACCTGTGAACATCATAGGAATGCATGTACTAACCTGTCTGTGGGGACTCAATGTCGTTCACCTTCGTGTCTATTCGGATACGTCCATACAGGGTGCAGTTTTCGACACTAGGTGACCACATTCCGACAAAATGGCCAGTTTTCGACACCGGACGTGCCGCCATCTTGAACCAGAAGGCGTACGCCGCCATCTTGGATATGTCCCATAATGCACCGGGTCAAAATACTCGCTTCTGATTGGCTGAGAACACTCCTGCGCACACCTCCTCATGACCTCCACCATAAACCGGAAGTGACGTCACTTCCGGTTTGGTGGCGGATCAACCCCACACCCAGCCCATCAGATGCCCCTTCACGAATGCTTCACATTGATACCTCACTCGACCCCATTGGACCACTAGTGGCTCCCCTAGCTCCAAAACGTCTAGCGGGACCCATACAGGGTCCAGTTTTCGACACCTGGTGACCACATTCCGACAAAATGGCCAGTTTTCGACACCGGATGTGCCGCCATCTTGAACATACGTGCAGCCATCTTGGATATGTCCCATAATGCACCGGGTCAAAATACTCGCTTCTGATTGGACGAGAGCTGTGTGACGGATTTGAAATACTCGCTTCTGATTGGACGAGAGCTCCGCATTGCGTCTGCGCATGCGCAGAATGATATTCCTACCGCACACCCAACCCATTAGATGCCCCTTCACCTAGGCTTCACATGGATACCTCACTCGACCCCATTGGTCCATTAGTGGCTCCCCTACATCCCAACACGTCTATTTCCATACCCTTGGGCCACCGCGCATGCGCAGAATGACCCTAATTCAACCCCACACCCAGCCCATCAGATGCCCCTTCACGAATGCTTCACTTTGATACCTCACTCGACCCCATTGGTCCATTAGGGGCTCCCCTAGCTCCCAACACGGCTATTTTCATACCCTTGGGCCACCGCGCATGCGCAGAATGCCGATAGTTCAACCCCGCACCCAGCCCATCACATGTCCCTTCACGAATGCTTCACTTTGATACCTCACTCGACCCCATCGGACCACTAGGGGCTCCCCTAGCTCCAAAACGGCTATTTTCATACCCTTGGGCCACCGCGCATGCGCAGAATGCCGCTATTTCAACCCCACACCCAGCCCATCACATGCCCCTTCACGAATGCTTCACATGGATACCTCATACAACTCCATCGGCCCATTAGGGACTCCCCTACATCGCAACACGTCTATTTTCATACCCTTGGGCCACCGCGCATGCGCAGAATGCGCCGCTATTTCAACCCCACACCCAGCCCATCACATGCCCCTTCACGAATGCTTCACTTTGATACTTCACTCGACCCCATCGGACCATTTTATCTAGGGACTACTTTTTCTCCGCGGAAGCTTTTTCCCGCGACCGAATCATCGCCAAAACCGCTGCCAGACCGCATCACCGCGGATGAATACATCCCCTCCAACAATTGGAACTCTCCTGTGCTGGAGGTAGCTTTTGGTGATTCTGCCGGAACTATATTATTTTACAACATGGCCGTCTAAAAACACGCCCCCTTTTCCAACATGGCCGCCTAAAAACACGCCCCCTTTTGCAACATGGCCGTCTAAAAACACGCCCCCTTTTCCAACATGGCCGCCTAGGAAAAAAACCCAGTACATCAACACACACCAACAAGTCTAGACATGTACCAAAGGACACGCCTCTACTCTGGCAGATCGAGTTGTCTCCCTTGCGTACAAAGTGTACAGATGGCGCCACCATCGGAAGTTGTGACGTCATAGTTACATCCGGGTGAAAAACGACTCAATTTACGCGCTGTATACTACTGAGCTCTTACCCATTCCTAGAGTTAGTCTCTCCTGGATATCGATAAGAGTTTGGTAACAGGCGGTATAACAGGCGCACTGATTGGCGAAATTGGGCTAATGACGTGCCTCCAAAAAGAAGCGCACTGATTGGTGAAATTGGGCTAATGACGTGCCTCCAAAAAGAAGCGCACTGATTGGTGAAATTGGGCTAATGACGCGCCTCCAAAAAGAAGCGCACTGATTGGTGAAATTGGGCTAATGACGTCCAAAAAGAAGCGCACTGATTGGTGAAATTGGGCTAATGACGTGCCTCCAAAAAGAAGCGCACTGATTGGTGAAATTGGGCTAATGACGCGCCTCCAAAAAGAAGCGCACTGATTGGTGAAATTGGGCTAATGACGCGCCTCCAAAAAGAAGCGCACTGATTGGTGAAATTGGGCTAATGACGTGCCTCCAAAAAGAAGCGCACTGATTGGTGAAATTGGGCTAATGACGTGCCTCCAAAAAGAAGCGCACTGATTGGTGAAAATGGGCTAATGACGTGCCTCCAAAAAGAAGCGCACTGATTGGTGAAATTGGGCTAATGACGCGCCTCCAAAAAGAAGCGCACTGATTGGTGAAATTGGGCTAATGACGCGCCTCCAAAAAGAAGCGCACTGATTGGCGGAATTGGGCTAATGACGTGCCTCCAAAAAGAAGCGCACTGACTGGTCACTCTATTTTTAGAGCTAGGATAGCACAAACTGCTCAAAGTGATTACAAAGCACTGCACGTTTTCATTGCCGTTGACCTTGACATGAGCAGATGCTTTTGTTTTTCTATGACCTGATAACTCATGAAGCTTCCGTGTCCGGGCAGTAGTTCCAATGTTCTACGATCGCAGGAGATAGTAAGATGAGGCGGCATTTTGGCCATTTGGCCCTTACGTGGTGCGGTTAAAATCGACCAAATAAAATGTTCTGAAAATAACTGTTTTTAATGTAACGGCAAGATAAATTATATGAACAAAACATGTGAAAGTTCTAGTTCGATGCGCTATGATTATTTTTTATGACGTGAAATTGAAATCCGCAGCATGTGCTATTTCGTGAAAAATGGTCTAAATCGAGTCATTTAACCCTAGATTGGGGTGGCTCCTATAAATAGTGATCCAATGACAATGTCCGCCTTAGTTAAAAATGGCGGGGTCGCATGACCAATCACTGAAGGGGAGACAGCTGGAACAGTAGGCGTACACTGTCTGTTAATATCTTGATTTAACAGAGTCGTACAGTCTACCCCACCGACGTAACTCGCAACGAGGTTCGTCGAAAGGCATGATCCTCACACGCTACGGAGTCATCAAACTGAATCTTCGAGGCGCACATGCAACATCCAAACACCTTTCAAACAATAGCCTGGCGTACTAGCAGGCTATGAGGTTCGTCAAGCTATACGTATATACCTAGAGTTACCCGCTACGAGGTTCGTCAAGTTACACGTACATGGCGTAACCCGCTATGAGGTTCGTCTAGTTACACGTACATGGCGTAACCCGCTATGAGGTTCGTCTAGTTACACGTACATGGCGTAACCCGCTATGAGGTTCGTCTAGTTACACGTACATGGCGTAACCCGCTATGAGGTTCGTCTAGTTACACGTACATGGCGTAACCCGCTATGAGGTTCGTCTAGTTACACGTACCTGGCGTAACCCGCTATGAGGTTCGTCTAGTTACACGCACCTGGCGTAACCCGCGATGAGGTTCGTCAAGTTGTACGCACCTGGCGTAATCCGCTATGAGGTTCGTCAAGTTACACGTACCTGGCGTAGCCCGCTATGAGGTTCGTCAAGTTACACGTACCTGGCGTAACCCGCTATGAGGTTCGTCAAGTTAGATGTACCTGGTGTATCCCGCTATGAGGTTCGTCAAGTTACACGTACCTGGCGTAACCCGCTATGAGGTTGATGTCATCGAAGGGATGAAGGAAGGAATATCCCCTCTCTCGGACGTACTTATCGACCGTCGGCTGTAGCTCCGGGGTGGGCGTGGGTATTGTTTCAACTCCATAACTCTGGAAGAATAACAATAAAATAGACGTCAGGCCCGACATTCAATTGGCAGCCTTCGTCCACAGAACTTACCCACATCATTAAGCCAAGACCCCTTTTCGCATGGTACAGATATGAAAGGAAAGAATGTCCCAGGAAACAATGTCCCATTTCACATGTTTGTCTTTAGGAAAATAAGTCCTGACTACGTTATTGAATAGGAGACGGACAATTTTACCTGCCGGACATCCTTTCCTATTTAGTCAGGGCCGTAGCCAGGATTTACTGAGGGGTGGTTCTCCTTCACTCCAAAAGGCACATCAGGGGGTTCGCTGTATGGGAAAAGGGGCAAATAGAGGGTTCGCTTCAGTTTGAACATGAGATTGATCTAATCAAAACCCCTCGGGTTTCCCCAAGTGATTGAGACACATGTGTAGTGTGAATTGGGGAAGAGATAGTTCTATGTGGGATGATCAAGATATACTGGTACTTAGTTACATTCAGGCATATAGGACAGAAATTGAAAAATTATATATCTGTAAAGGGGCATAACTCTGTAAAATATGGGTCGAGGGGAGCCACTTTCGATAGGCGTCTGACTTAGCACTCTGTAAAATAAGAACCGAGACAAATAAGCTGTACCGAACACAGATCTACAGATATAGCTTGTACATTCAGCTACAGATAACAAAATCGAAGATTATTACATCCGAAAGGGGTATAACTCCATAAGCCGAGGTGAGTAATCCTTTGTTGGCTTGTAGAATACAACAATATTTCCAAAATATAGTAGCTATACCGAACACAGTTTCGCAGATATAGTTGGTTACATTCAGATATATAGGACAGAAATAGAAATTAATATATCAGTAAAGGGACATAACTCTGTAAAGTATGGGCCGAGGGTAGCCACTTTTGATAGGCATCTGACTTGGCATTACTGTAAAATAAGAACTGAGACGAATAAGCTGTACCGAACACGGATCTGCAGATATAACTTGTACATTCAACTACAGATAACAAAATCGGAGATTATTACATCCAAAAGGGGCATAACTCCATAAACCGAGGCGAGTAATCCTTTGTTGGCTTGTAGAATACAACAATATAAATAAGTTTCGAAAATATAGTAGCTATACCGTACACAGTTCTGCTTATATAGCTGGTTACATTCAGGCATATAGGACAGAAATAGAAATTAATATATCTGTAAAGGGGCAGAACTCTGTAAAATATGGGCCGAGGGAAGCCACTTTCGATAGGCGTCTGACTTAGCACTCTGTGAAATAAGAACCGAGACGAATAAGCTGTACCTAACACGGATCTGCAGAAATAACTTGTACATTCAGCTACAAATAACAAAATCGGAGATTATTACATCAGAAAGGGGCATAACTCCATAAGCCGAGGCGAGTAATCCTTTGTTGGCTTTTAGAATACAACAATATAAATAAGTGTCCAAAATATAGTAGCTATACCGAAAACAGTTCTGCAGATATAGCTGGTTACATTCAGGCATATAGGACAGAAATAGAAATTAATATATCTGTAAAGGGGCAGAACTCTATAAAATATGGGCCGAGGGGAGCCACTTTCGATAGGCGTCTGGTTTAGCACTAGATAAATAAGTGTTGAAAAATTGGTGGTCGTGTCTCAAGCGGTTTTGCCTAAAATGCGGTAACGGACGGACGTACGGACGGACGTACATGGCGACGACAATACCCCGAGGCCAAAATGGCCGATTGGTAAAAAGGGCATTTATATGAGAAAAATATATAATATTTCCAAAAGGGGGGTTTGCCCGAACCCAGAAAACCCCCCTTGGCTACGGGCCTGTTAGTGATAATATTCAACACTAATAAGAAGAAACTTGGCCTTCACTGTCAAATTGTCCTGTGAATTTGAAAGTAGTTTACTGTAGTTTTAGTGCAACAACGTGTCCGTTGCTGTACTTTACCATATAAGTAAATATTGCGAAATATACATGCGATGTATGTTTCAGTAATTTTCTACAGTTTCCCTATTTTGGCTATCCTTACTGTACATTCTACAGTGGCTACTTTGTTGTGCTAAACAAGCTAAAACTGAAGTACATAACTTTACAGCAAAAGTGTTCCGTATTCAGTATAATATGGTAAATGCAAGGCACATTTTTACCTTATTTTACTGGATATAATATATCGCCATTCTCACTGGACCAAAAACACCACCTAACGATATACAGGCGTCAAATCCAACACTCGACAGGCGTCATATCCGACGCTCGACAAACGTCAAATCTAACCTTCGAGAGACGTCAAAATCCAACACTTGAGAGACGTCAAATTCAACACCCGGCAGGCGACAAATACAACTCAGCAGTCGTCAAATCCAACACTCGAAGGGCCTAAACTCCCAACACTTGACCGACCTCATATACAACATTCGACTGGCCTCAAATTCAACATTCGAAACGCCTGAAATGCAACACTCGACATGCGTTATTTCAACGCTCGACAGGCTTCAAATCCAAAACTCGGCAAGCCTCAAATCCAACACTCGACAGATGACAAATCCAATACACGACAGGTGAACAAATCCAATACTCGACAGGCGCGATTTCAACACTCGACAGATGTCAAATCCACCACTCGACAGGTGTCAAATCTAACACTTGAGAGACGTCAAATCCAACACCCGACAGGAGTCAAATCAAACAATCGGAGGGCCTTAAATCCAACACTTGACAGACATCAAATCCAACACTCGACAGGCACTAATTTAACACTCAACAGGCATCAAATTCAACAGTAGACAAGCGTCAAATCTAACAATGGACAGGCGTCAATTAAATACTCGACAGGCCCTAAATCCAACACTCAGCAGGCGTCAATCCAACACTCGACAGGCGAACAAATCCAAAACTCGATAGGCGCTAATTCAACACTCGACAAGCGTCAAATCGGACACTCTACAAGCGTCAATCAGATACTCGACAGGCCTCAAATCCAACATTCGATAGGCCTCAAATCCAACATTCGATAGGCCTCATATCCAACATTCGATAGGCCTCAAATCCAATACTCGACAGGCGTCAAATCCAACACTCGATAGGCCTCAAATCCAATACTCGACAGGCGTCAAATCCAACACTCGTAAAACGTCAAATCTAACACTCGGCAAGCGTCAATTCTACCACTCGAGAGGAGTCAAATCCAACACTTGAGAGACGTTAAATCCAGCACCCGACAGACGTCAAATCCAACACTCAGCAGGCGTCAAATCCAACAATCGAAAGGCCTCAAATCAACACTTGACAGACCTCAACTCTAACACGCGACAAGCCTGAAATCCAACACTCGACAGGCGCTATTTCAACACTCAACAGGCGTCAAATCCAACACTCGATAAGCGACAAATCTAACATTGGACAGGCATCAGTCAAATACTCGACAGACCTCAAATCCAACACTCGACAGGCTTTAAATCCAACACTCGACAGGCGCCAACCTAACAATCGACGGACGACAAATCCAATACTCGACAGCCGCAAATTCAACACCCGACTGGCGTCAAATCCATCACTCAACAGTCGTCAAATCCAACACTCGACAGGCCTCAAATCCAACACTCAACAGGCGTCAAATATAACACCTGACACGCTTCAATCTAACACAAGACAGGCGTTCAATTTAACACTCGACAGGCGTCAAAATCCAAAGTTCGACGCGCGTCAGATCCAAAACTTGACAGGCATCAAATTCTAAAACTCGACAAGCGTCATATCCAAAAGTCGTCAAGCGTCAAATCTAATACTTGACAGGCGTCAAATCTAATACTTGACAGGGGTCAAATTCAACACGCGACAGACGTCAAATCCAACGGTTTACAATCTTCATTCAGATGACAAGCATAATCAACAACAAAAACAGATTCTGCTGAATGTATAATGAGAATCGTTGGTGAAAATAGGGCCTTGGAGACATCAACATAAAGTTCATACTGTACCTTAATCAAACTAACTCTGTTTGACGGGGCAGTGTCGGGTATCAGACACACGCCGGACAATCCCATCAACTTCATCACGTGACCAAATGCTTTACCGTAATTCCCAGCAGACATTGTTATTGTCTTTTTCGTTCCACTCTTTACTTCCGGTGGTAAAAATCTCACTTGGTTCGTCGCCCCTCGAAATTTAAACGATCCTACAAAATGTAGAAAAAAGCAACAATACAAAATCATTCAAGGTCACCCACTCAGAAATAGTCAAAGCATATTTCGCTGTCTAAACAAAAAAAAATCCAGTTTTCGTCATGGAGAGGTCATACTTGCACCAATACCGTATCGAAATTAACCGTGATTATGGAAAATCAAAAAAATATGATTCTGTCAGTCATTTAAATTTCCTGTTTCGCGATTCTAAGTTCTTATTTGGCGAAGCAAATGTCCCAAAATCCACGCATATATGCGGTATACTATCTTAATAATCTTGATTGAAATTCACTCAAATAAAACTTAAATTCACTTAAGAGGAGTGAAACTCACTCGAACTTGATTGATTTGCTATCTCAAGTTTAAATGGACTCAATGTCCGCTCTCGTTTGTTTGAAATTTTGCTCACGACATTTTAGGGGGTATATTCATTTTTACCTGTTGTTTGCATATTTTCCAGTTTTAGATGAAGGTTGATAGCTTTATCCTTAATTTCTGGAAAGAATCGCTCGGCATCGTGCATGAGAGGAGTATGTAAAACTAGACTGCTCCTGTTCTTCTCTGCGTCTTCTATTTGTTCCGCAGTTACTGTACCGTCAGCTTCCTCCGCCATTTTAACCGGTATCGATATCCAGCGACTCCAGCAATCTATAGCTAAAAACCCAGATGTTTTCTTTGAGATCTGTAATAGAATGTGATAAATCGGGAAACGGTATACAGAAGAATTCCCCAACTGTTTTGCCAAAACCTTAATTTGAAGGAAACGTTTGAAACTAAAGCGCCAGGTTTTGACAGATCGTTGACAAAATCATGCTTTCCCGTATGTAGGCCTATCGCAGTATATATATTGTTGCTTCTACTTTGTTAACGCAGACACGATCGAGAATATTATTATAGTATAATAAGTTGCCTACTGTCCACATGGACGTATGACTAACATCACAGGACCTACGAAATAGGGTTTGATATGACTTAAGTGTGTATCTTGACCTAAGACTGACCATTAGCTTTGACCTTGACCCAATTAGGTCAGGTCACAGTAATATTGACCTAATTAAGCGCATTTCCGTGGTCTTAGGCGGCATTATGACATGTTTTTGCCAATTTCGAGATTTATAGGTCATTTAAGTAGGTCAAATTTTCATCAAAAGTAGGTCAGCTCAGAACTTGCTGGTAGAAGTCCCCAAATGCACGTTCATGTTAAAAATCAAGGTTCTAATGTCAACGGTTCTCCTTATTTTGCCGGAGAAAGGATTCGGATGGATTGACTGACTCACTCATTACCGGACAATTTGCAAATGAGAGCCTACCTCGTTGGAAAAGACATAAATAATAAGTCAATAACAATAACTGTCGGTGACCTTGATATTTGCATATGTATTGTATATGCTTATCTGTTACTGGTTTGACCAAGAGTATTGGTATCTGTCTATTTGTAGGTCACAGCCCACCATTAAATCTTTTTGGGATGATTGTCACTAATCAGGACGATTCCATGAGAATAACATAGTCAATGCAGCTACATAGTTAATTACTATCTTGTTGATCTGATTGGAAAAAGTACATAAGAAGTTTATAGAATTTATATTTGCGTAAAATTAAGAAATAATGTTTTCATAGGCGTGCTCAATGGTCTCTAAAATTTACAAACTTTCCCAAACTAACTGTGCGTACAGTAACCATTGAAGAGTGAGCTGGCTACAGGATCAGAAATGAAAATATGACCTTGGGTGGCTAGCACATCGAGTATATAGTAGTTGTATATATGCCACACTATCACAAGACTAACTATTCATCATTTATTATATTGCGTTGATAAAATATGACTGTGTGTCAACACAGAAATAGGTCAGTCAACATAAATCCGAACATACGAGCCGCTGCCTACAACGAAATTTGTTCGTCTCATAAGAGAAAGAAATGGTCATATACAAACACAGTGCTAAAATGCTGTTTAAAGTGTTCAGTAAATGTCGACAAGACCTGATATTACTTTTCAGATGAATCAATGGGTACATGTAATCAAATAACAAAACAATAACAAAAGCGTTAGAACCATCTGCTGAACCGGTATTATCATTCCACAAAAATGACTCGTCAGGATGTAATCGGGCTGTTTCACTTCAATTGTGTGATACTAGTATTTATTTAATCTAACTAAAATTAAATCCCATCTGCTTCCCTTTCGGATATTTCTCTTGCCTACTTAACGACATGTACGATTTGGGAGCATTGATAGGATATTAATTTATTAAGATTTGAATTTACTATATTCTGCAGGTCTGTAGCACTGGTTATCATTAGTTTGGACAGAAAATTTCCAGTGGGTGTTCATTTTTTTAACATATAAAAGTATGCATTCTCTCTAAAAATGGTCCTTTTGGCAGCTTCGTGAACTGGACAAGTAATCTCTGGGGAAAATGATGAAAGTCCAATCAGTTTATGAACGCTGATAAATTAAATTTCCACTCAAGTCACGGCAATTTGTTCGTAGGTTGTGACTTTGCCATACGTCAGCAAAACGTCCTTAAATGTAGGAGATTACCAGAAGTGTTCGGGGATGTTGGACATGAGTTAAGCAACCCTAAGTCGTCGCAGCCTATTCTAAACCAACCATGTATACGTTATCGGAAAAATGTTGACCGCAATACTACAAGTTCACCATGCTACGGGACACTCTAGTTCAAGTTCCAAGTTTCCCAAGTTCCCTTGTTCCAAGTTCCCAAGCTCCAAGTTCCAGCTCGGTAGTTCCAAGCTCCAGTTCCCCCAAGCTCCCCCTCCGAAGTTTAAAGCTCCAGTTCCCCCAAGCCCCACCTCCAAAGTTCAAAAGCTACAGTTCAAAAGCTCCCAGATATGATACACATCTGGTTGTTTAAGAGGCATTAACACATATGCCATTGTTAATCAGCCCTTATTATAATGTTACTTATTATAATGTTACTGTCTAGCCTGTTCAACACATGTATTGAATTGTTGTGGAGCTCACTGATTATAGATTACAGATTAAAATAAGCCGCATCTAACATCTACTGGAACCAATTTTTGGGGGGATTAGAATTTTGTGAAAACATCCTTCAGGATAGCACAGATCGCCAATAACTTTAAATGGAAGAAAGTCCTATCCATACTCTGTAGAGGACCTTAGATTACACACTTCCGTCTTATAATTTTATAATCGATCTGTTTGTTTTGTTGTGAAACTTCGCTGGGATAGCTATGAGGTCACAGAGAGTGACCAGCTTTCTCTCTCAAATTCAAATGCCCATCTTATCAGATGTTTGGAGGTCAGAAGACCATGAATACGCGTCAGGATAGCTGTGGGATCAGGGAAAGTAATTAAGGAGTAGAGGGGGTACATCACCATGCCTTTATGCAAAAATAATTGGATAATTTGCTAAACATTCTGTTATTCTGCTTTCTCTGATTGGATGGAAACCTTACGGGCCATTTTTAATTGCAACATTTTTGATAATCTGTATATTTGTCACTTGATTGCTTGGTGTTCCTGACACCTTGGTTCAAATTGAATAAATTATGAATGGCTGGCGCCCAGAGCCGAAGGGTATTCAGATGCACGGCTTCGTATTTCTATTTGTCGACTTTTGAAAATTTGAATTGTTTTGTACAGAGCCATGGACCTATCGGTGGTCGCAACCAATCAGATGATTATGGTTTTCTGTGAAACCGAGCTGCATCAATAAAATTACAGAATAGTTTACCGTTTGTGGCTGATGTGATTATTACAAACACGCCATGTAGTTCTGGTAAGCGTGAAGTTGATGCCCCCCCCCCTCCATTCCCAAGACACACATTGAAGCCCCTGTACTATTAGAATTACACACATTGACAATAAAGTGATTATATTCCTTGAGCAGATTACCGTGTTTGCACAGGTTGTGGGGGACCTAGTGAGGATATGTACATAAGATAAGTCAAAGGCTGCCAGGTATCTAAATGACTGCACATGAAACAAAGTGATAATCCAGAATATAGACACAACATAACTTTAGTTGCGTGATAGTGATGGATATATGACAGTGCAGGTGGGGAATCCCTGAGAAGTAGACTCTGGACAGGAATTATCTAAATCAAATAATGGGATTTGCCTCATCAGAATGGCCTTGTGATATGGATGTAATAAAATTGCTTACAAACAGGATAAGGCTGATTCCTGATAAAGTTTGATATCCGTGAATCATCAAAAGGCTTCATTTTCTGAAATTACACAGGAACTGAACACATGGGATGTTGCAGATGTGTAAAGGGTGTAACAAAGGCTAACAAGAGGAAATACAAGAGATTGATTCCGACTCCAGATTTGTATGATTTATTTATCATTTCTGTATACCAGCTTTGAGAGCTGAATCATTTACATTCGAGTCATTTTAAGTTTTCAGGCGCAAATGATCATGCCAACTTTCAATTATTGGCCGGCAGGGGTCTACATACAGAAAGAATATATGCGACGTTTACAAAGAAATGTGTGTGAAGTTTAATAACTTTTTTAATCCATCTTATTTTTCTTCGACTTTGCATTTTGCACGGTCAGCATCAAATATTGCCAATTTTATATGATAGATCAAAATATTCTGCTTGGCTCAATTTCTATGCACACTTACCGCTGAATGGTAATGACCGGTACAAAAAAAGACCGACTGATGCTGAAAATGTACCGAAACATATACAAGTATTGTAAAGAATATTAGTAGGCGACATGCCCTGTATTACGAGAGGTTTAGTACTAGATGTTGAACAGTATTGGTAGCGATCTTTCTGAAACTATGGAGCTTGTCATTTATTACCCCTCAAGCCTTTTTATCTGGGAGTAGTTGGGTCTGGGAGCTTTTGAACTGTAGCTTTCGAACTTTAGAGGTGGGGCTTGGGGGAAATGGAGCTTGAAACTTCAGAGGGGGAGCTTTGGGGAACTGGAGCTTGGAACTACAGAGCTGGAACTTGGAACTTGGGAACTTGGAACTAGGGAACTTGGGAAACTTGAAACTTGAACTAGGGTGTCCCCCATGCTACTGCAATGACGTCGACCGTCAACTGTATTTAATAAATAAAAAAAAGGTATTTAAAAAAATCACATGCAGCTAAATAAGAATGAAATCAAATATTTTCGTGTTGTTTGCGTCTGACGATGACTTTTTCGGCACACTTGTGAGATGATACTTGTGTTCATAACAAGTGGCATCTAGCATAGCTAAGATTCGTAGCGTCTCTCTTCCCTCACCGCTATGCCGACGACAAATACATTTCCCTGGTGGTAACTCGAACATCTCCATGGCGCACTTATTATTACCTTTGCGCCCTATTGGACCTTCATTAACTTGAGAAAATGGGCCGCCATGAATAAAAATACCATAATCGATGTTGTGATCATCATCCCCTGTATACACATGGTCAGTAATGACGGAAATGCCCATCTTCTTGACCCTCGATTTCAGATGATTTTGAGGCGCCATAGGGATAACTTTAACGTCTGTTATTAATATATGACCAACGAAGGGCTAGCCCCAGCTGGGACCTAATGATACTGTCAATGACAGTATCATTAGGTCCCAGCTGGGGCTAACGAAGGGCCAGCTAGTCTGCCATTTCTGTATTTTTATTCATGGCGGCCCATTTTCTCAAGTTAATGAAGGTCCAATAGGGCGCAAAGGTAATAATAAGTGCGCCATGGAGATGTTCGAGTTACCACCAGGCAAATGTATTTGTCGTCGGCATAGCGGTGAGGGAAGGAAGACGCTATGAATCTTAGCTACATCTAGCAGTGAAAAAATTGAACAGGCATATGGGAATTGGGCGATTATGATACCACAAGTTAGCTCCCCTGTTAACTCCCCTGTATATCAGTGGCTTTATCACATCGGGGACGTATATAAACAAAGGACGGTGTCTCCCACCCAGGTGTTTTCGGTGATATTCGCGATGTTTTCATAAAGTCGTTAAACGGTGGCATGAAGTTCAACTACACGGAGTAAACCAAAACTGTGCGTATATCTTACCTTGTCATGCAGACTCAGTAAGGCGGTACATGCAAGTTCGGCGAGTCTCGTGGCACGACACTACCTGCAACCCGATGAATTGTTTATCAATCTTTTGGGGCATTTCGCTGAACAGTTATCCTCTCGAACCAGTGTATCGATCGATCTGTGCGAGGATGTAGGATTTACCTGGACTTGTGAAGATGCTGGACAGTAGGCCTTTTAATATGTTTAATGCCACTTTAGCAGAGTTTATTACTGCGGCATAATATAAAATCGGTATATTACTCTGAGAACAACTATAATAATCTGACTGAGAAAAAAATACTGTGCAACTGAAGCTATGGACAGAATTAGGACCACAGGCCCGCAAAACAAGAGTTTTGGGGGGGTGTGGACGGTGGTATTACGGTGACGTGTCGAATTATGGGGTCTCTATATATAACCCCTATGCTTTATATAAATCAACATCGATTTTACTCTGCCTTATCTCGCTCGTATCACATCCAGTGCGGATGAATGAATGCACTTAAATCAGCTCACACATGGTTAATTAAATAATATCAGTACTAGTCTATGATGCTCGGTCTATTCCAAAACTCCATTCGTATTACTTGCCCGGGACCCGACTAGTGACTACCATATACATGTACTATTACGAGAATCAAATCCTGAGAAAGTCTAGAAAGTTGTAAAATTAACGATATATTTTAATTGCTCTGATTTAATTACGAAGGATGATTAAGGATGCTGTCGCAGAGTTTTTCTTGGGAGAATTTTGAAAACCAACTAGTATTTCTCTCTCCGCAACAATAACGGCGCTACAGGCCTATAAGCCAATATTTATTTTAAAAGCATTACATAATTTTGGCTACTGTATATGTGATATTTGAAATATATATATTTTGTTTTTCCTTTTTTTTCAGAAAAAAAGTCTTCTTTTTAAAATAGATATTTCTCACTGTTCAACTTATTTTCTCGTCAAAACACTTTCGGATAGAAAGCGACTTAAACTAAAACTTACGTGGTGTTCCACATTTCTTATAATTAATTATTGTGAGTTATTTTTTTATTATTATTTTAAAGTGAACTTTAAAGCAATATAAATGAAAAAAATTCATCACATTACCAAGTATGATATTGAAAACCAATATTCCCGAACTTAGACAAAAATATCCAAATAAAATTAGGACGGATTTAGAGCATTTTGGAAGAAATACTTCTGGGGAAATAAACGTTTTTTGTTATTAAACTGCAGCAAAAAAGAATGCGAGAAATAATTTTGCTTTTCGTACCTATTTATTCACCAAAGAAAGGTCAAATGCTTTTTACGAGGCGAATTTTTTATCCGGGGAGCTCAATATCCTATTGATGGTCATGATGTGAACTATATGTGAAGCAAAATGGCAAAAATCACAAGAGGGATGAGAGAGGTATAATATTGAATGGAGAGCAATGGTTAATGATAGAATCTCCGTATATACCCTCCCTTATATTAAATCTGTTCTCCTATATTTACTAGGCCCCTATAAGAGTAGGTACGGAGACGCCATAAAACGAAATAGCAAATCCTGATGCTATTTTGTAAGAAAGTACTATGGGTAGTAGGAAGACACCGAATTCTGTCGTAAAAATGAGGGTCTGAGGAGTGATGTCGCGATGACGTCACATCCGGTGACGTCACTTCCGGGTCAAAGGTCACGTCCGGGTCAAAGATCACTTCCGATCACGTGACGATCCAGCAGGAGTTATCTGCCCCTACATATAAGACCCCAGTGACTTTCAATGTTAAAACTAATGAGGAACCCACTCATGGGCATTTGCGGTATAGGGTATGGGCCTTTCTTTTCTTTGTCTCGCGATGTAGAACACGATGGTAGGGGTTTTGAGGCCATGGGTTGACTTTCTTGAAAAGTTATCGTGCGCATGCGCACTGGTCAAGTAGCGCTGGGGGCAGACATTTTGGGGTCCGGGTGGACCACTATTGGTCCGATTGGGTCGTGTGAGATATCAGTTTGAAGCACTTGTGGAGGAGCATCCGATTGGATGAGTGTGGAATGGAAGTTACGTAATTCTGCGCATGGGTAGACAGGGAATTGTGAGAAAAGGGCACTGGAATGAACGTTTGGGGACCTGGGTGGGCCAATATAGGCCCGAGGGTCCTGTGAGTATCACTTTGAAGCTCTCGTGAAGTAGCATCCAGCCGGATCGGTGTGGTGTGGAATAGCGTTTATCTGGGCATGCGCAATAGAAAAAAGGCATTAGAATGGACGTTTTGGGGTCGTGGTGGGTCAATATTGGCCCGATTGGGCTGTGGGATATATCAGTGTGAAGCTCTCATGAAGGAGCGTCCTTCAACTGGTTGGGTGTGGAGTAAAAGTAACGCAATGGTGCGCCTGCGCAGTAGAAAAAGAGTATGCGAATGGGCGTTTTGGGGTCGAGGTGAGCCCATAGTGAGCGTACTAGGTCGGAGAGGGTATCCATGTGAAGTGCGCCTCCAGGCCGATCAAGTCATGGGTGGGTGCATGTTATCACAGAAAAAAAAACGGACTTTACCCCTGAAATGACCCTATCAACCAGGTCTAGAACGGTTAATATGGTTCCCAGCGGATCATGGCCTGCCAAGATATGCAGATTGGGTTAGCGGGTGTATGTTTTCCCTGGAAGTAAAAAGCAGAATACGTAAACCACCACGTGCGGAGAAGACGGACTTTATATGGTAGGGATAGGCGAGCAGCTATACAAAAATAGTAGACAAAGTGCAGCGTCGCTCAGGTGTCGTCAACTCACCAATTACCAATATACGAGTTGTCAGAGCATTTCCATCATGGCTCTCTAGATTTGTATCTAATACCGCTTATGCCGGTGCTAGGGGCCGTGTGGTCATATCATCCAAGTTGCCACATGAACAGGTACAATAAAAGCGTACCTGAGATACAACACATATCACGAATCGTTAGATTCTTGGTATGTGCTTTAGAATAGGTTAAACGGAAGACTATTCTGTGAAGTCATGTGGCTCTGTCAGTATGTCGGCACCTCTTCCCACTTCCCTTATATGTGTTGTAATTTTTACCTGTATATGGCGAGATTCTGCTGGTGGACGTTTCGTCCCCGAGGCCCGCCCCCTGTACAGACCTTTTGGTCTTTGATATATGTTGGCATTTGGGGGAAGTTGATGCTGGGTCGACATCGGGCCTTACAGACTAGTCTTTTTGTTAAATGCCGTCATTTTCATCTGACGACGATACAGCTCACCAATTCCCAGCGTACGAGTTGTCACAGCGAAACAGCTCACCAATTACCAATATACGAGTTGTCAGAGCATTTCCATCATAGCTCTCTAGATTCGTATCTAATACCGCTTATGCCGGTGCTAGGGGCTGTGTGGTCATATCATCCAAGTTGCCACATGAACAGGTACAATAAAAGCGTACCTGAGATACAACACATATCACGAATCGTTAGATTCTTGGCATGTGCTTTAGAATAGATTAACCGGAAGACTATACTGTGAAGTCATGTGGCTCTGTCAGTATGTCGGCACCTCTTCCCACTTCGCTTATATGTGTTGTAATTGAGACATGGCTACCCTTATACACTAACCTATAGGGGGCGACTCGTGAACGCTGGAGTGTATCTCGATCTCATAATCTGAGGCATACTGGTGATGCGGGTTGATCTACCATGGTACTTACAGTTACCACCCCCTCCTAGGTGCAAAAGTGTATACGTGAGTGAGTGAGTCAGTGAGTAAGTGAGGCGTGCCCAACACCCGTGAGGCGTGCCCAACGCCCGTCTTAATGCATTGACGCACTAACGATGGTGAGTGAGTGAGTCAGTGAGAAGAAGTGAGTGAGTAATCATATACGGTCGTTGGTACACCATTAGCCTCAGTCTGTGTCCCCTTGCGTCTTAACACCATGATACAGATGAGAGAACAACAACAACAAGGATTACAGGTCAATCACTTTATTATCCCCTCCAGTACATCATACCCACACTGGAGGAGTCGCGTTGGGTATGTTTCCAATTCAAGTATGCTCTTGTCCAATCAGAAGCCGTCCTTTGAGAAAGTTCAATCTTCGCCCAGGGTCGCTTTTGGCCTAAGCGTCGTCGGGCAGTCCAGGATACCGTTGAGGCAGCATGTCCTGAAACAGTTGTTTGCGCATTCTGATCGCATTTTGCAGGGCCACGGTGGGTGGTAACCCCATATCCTCTTTCAAGTGACGCTTGGTCTTCATGATGGACCTGTGCGTGGGATCGCCTTTCATTTCAAGCGGCAGCGGGCTATACCGTTCATAGATGGCAATGGCTGTTTCCCTGATGTTCGGGCGCATTTGGATGTACGCCTGTTGCGAGTTATCTTGGCTATACCACCAAGCGCCTCCGCTCAAAGTTTCTCAAATTTGGCGATACATATCGCATGCTGATAGCAAACTACGAGCGTAGCGTGCAAGATCTATGGCGTTACGTTTCGTAACTTATGTCTAATCCCGCTTAACCCGAGGCTAGGGGCCGTATGAAGCCATGTACTTCAAAATCCTCATGGAGCTCATATGAACAGTCACAATCAAAGCTTGACTGAGATACATCATTCTCTAGATGACGACTTTACAACGATTATTATGGATTACAAATACTGATCAGCGATGCGGATTTGATATTTTTGGAACATCGTGATGTCTTGTCGGCATCACTGAAAACTGTTGACCGCTTCTCTCTTGCAGGAAACTAGCTCATGTTTATGTATAGTATGATTGTCGTTTTGAATTTGGTGTTAATACTGTTATATGGAGTAGGTTTTTGGATTATGGACGCGGATATTCTTTAATGGACGACGGCTGAATTATGAATGACGGACCAGACGCTTGTAATCCTGTCCGGCGTCTTCGATTACCGCAGCATGTGGTATTAATATCTTCATGCACAATACGATACCAAAAGGCAGGTTCTTTCTCACTTCCCTGTGACGTAGGCTGACTATCTGCGGTTGAGATCTCCGTATCAGTAAATAGACTCTCAGCAGTTTCTGTTTCGGTATCATTATCTGCCTCCTCAGTGGGCTCCTCGGTGTCTGGATGTAAAGTCTTCTGGTGTCGCATCATACCATATATAACCCATGTTGACGGTTGAACGTCGACTGTGCGCGTTTTTGGAATACGCTTGCTTTTATAGACAGTAACGCCCGCCAACACCCAGCTCAACGCCTCAACGCCCTGGTAAAATAGTTCAAAAGATATCCCATACATATTCCATGGAATTGACACTAATTCATCGAAATGCGATGACGGCCGTCAACGCCCCTCGTTACGCCTTAACGCCCGTATCAACACCGTAACGCCCTATCCCAACGCCTTATGCATTGTCGATCATCCATGGACAGACATCGTTATGTTGAGGGTTGATGAAGATAATTTCCCGTCTCCAGCTGCGTCTTCATAAGGGTTTGAAATGCCGCATGCAGGGTCAGCAGATTCTGGGCACGGGTAGTTGTGTTTGTATCCTCTTCGGGTACTATCGGTTTCTTATGGAGCAGAATACATACCCGGGTCACCCATCGGACGTCATCTATTGACATGATAAGATGACAACGCATGCGTTGGTGCTGAACGGTGGATCCACCTTGAGCTGTATCAATAATAGCATCGACTTGAACGTCGGCTTGACGTAAGGCTTCGGTTAGAATATCCTCGTTGTTGGGTTCAAAGTTTACATCAAGCAACGTGGACTCAAGCAACGTAGTGCTCATATTCAAATGAGGAGAATGATGTTGTTTGGGCTGTTTATAGTGGGACGCTTTTGATCTTAATGATGCGTTCAAACAAATGTTTCTTTTGAGCCATCCCTTACTGTCCAGAAGTGTCACACTTCATGTGAAGTGTGCCTAGAAGTGCCTCTGAAGAGTACACTGAAAAGGCACTTCAACAACGGAGAAAAATACTGACACACTTCAAAGGTACTTCATTAGAAAAAGGCAGTAGCCAAGGGACTTCTCAAAGACACTTCATGGACTTTGTCAATTTCATAGCAAAAAATGATGGACTTCAGAGACACTTCTGAGACTTGGTTTTTGTTCGGCATAATGCAAGGTACTCCTCAAAGACACTTCATGGACTTTGTCAGTTCTTCAACAAAACTTGGGGGACTTCAGGGACACCTCTGAGACTTAGTTATTGTTCGGCATAATCTAAGGTACTCCTCAAAGACACTTCTTGGACTTTGTCAGTTTTATAGCATAACTTGGGGACTTCCTCTTACAAAAAATATCTAATAGGATCCTATAAGATTTTGAAAAATCCTATAAGATTCTAAAAAATCATATAAGATTCTAAAATATCCTATAAGATTCTGAAAAAAATCATATAAGATTAAAAAAATCATATAAGATTCTGAAAAATCTTGTAAGATTCTAAGGGATCGTTTCCATTAATCGTTTTTTCTTCAGTCGCGATTTTTCTTCAATTTTCTCGATTGAAAAACGATCAGTCGCGAATCAGTCGCGAGGATATCGAGAAAAAAAATGAGAAAAAACGATTGAACCTTTTCTGGAAAAAACCATTCTCTCGCGATATCGTTTTTGAATCGTTTACCCATGCGCGATCCGTTCTTGATCGCGAATCTTCAATCGCGAGAGAATCGGGTTTTTTCAAGGCGCGAGAGAATCGTGAGGCGGAGTGATATTTGACACATAGACCGTGTTGCCGTCGTACGCCGCTCTATCCGCGAACTGGGAACTACATGTAATGTTGATTGCGGATTTGTCGATGGAAAAACCTATATTACTATACTATACTGTATAAATGCGCAAGATAACCGAATAATATATATGATTCACGATCTATAGTCTCCTACAAGCCGAAGTAGGGCGTATGCTGGAAATATCTATACATATACCTGTACCATGCTTCCTGTGACGTTCGCGCTCAGATTTACTCTGGCGAAGCGTAAATGACAAAATTACATGTTTATTCAATAATCGTGTGAGTCGACAATGAATTAATGTTCAGTCATTCCCTTCATACTTTCGATAATTTCCTCATATATTCATGCAACTTGGTATAAACAATACAGGGTGATAGTCACAATATCTTGTTTTGTAAATACCGGGTACAGGTCATAAGTGGATTTGAGTTCGTCGTTGATTGCATTATCAGAATGATTACGGCACAGGCTTCATAGAGGTGTGAATGGGCGCATGGCGATAACCCAGAACAGCTTAGCCCTCCAGCCGAGAATTTCTAGGTTAATTAAGGTGAAAAATAGTGTAATTAAATATGTATATTTTGTTATAGTAAAACATACATTAGGAAAGGGTATCCATTCATGTTTTGGTACAGTTTTTAAACTATTGAGATGTGAATAAGTTCAAAAAATCACCATCAAGTTAATTTTATTTATTATAAGAATATTCGCGGCAGTGATTTCATATTTATATCAAATACATATCACAATGGTGATTGAATCGCATATAACGGTTGGATTCGCATATGTACAATACTTTTTATTTTAATTTTATATTTTGATAAATGAACTATGAATGATTCCAAAGGGAAGCTCAAGCCAAAAACCAACTGAATAGTATATAATTTCATCTCTTACTGGATTAACCAGTTGTGAAAATTTTTACAAATAGCCCGCGCTATATATTAATAATTAAGTGCTTTCGAAGACTCAAAACCCCGTATGACAATGTTATATTCAATACAGCGCCATCTACCTACACAAGGAAAATGGTGATCGTATGACAAAAAACCACGCGTACAGCGAAAATCTGACGAATCAACTCAAAATTTCAGCCCGCACAGATGCCAAAAACGTTCACGAAAAATACTACACAAGAAATCTGGAATAATACCAGCTTTAAAACACAGAAATACCCAAAATAATAGACGAAATTGCAAGTGCAAATGACCCAATCTGACCATATCCGGGTCTGTGTCCCGTACAAAATATATGTAAGTATGAAGTTATAATTGTATGCATAACCATTATTCCTATGTATATATATAGATATTTTTTTCAATTTCTTTCAATATCCCCATCGTATCTATATAACCGCCAACTGTACAGAAACACGCTATAGTTTTACACTAGGCAAAGAATGGAAAAGGAAGAAGAAAAAATGATCGAACTTTATATAGTCTGACTGAAGTGTTAGAAACTCGAACGTGTATGCGGGTCAGTCAGGCTGAACCAATGGCGTACTACTTTCGGCTATAATCCTCAATCGGTTTTTTTCAATCGTTTATATTTTCTCGATTAAAAAGCAATTGAATCGCGATATCGGTTTTTATTCGCGAGAATTTTCTCGATTGAAAAACGATTGCCAGCAGAAAAAAAAAACATTCGAACAGCGATCGCGAATGAATCGTTTATTTTGAAGAAAAAAACCCACTCCCTCGTGCCTTGGAAAATCGCGACTTCGAGAAAATTTGACGAAATAAACGATTCATTCGCGAACGATAATTGGAAACGGTGCCTAAGAATCCTGAATAATCCTATCAGATTCTAAAAAATCCTATAAGATTCTGAAAAATCCTATAAGATTCAACCCAATAGGATTTCTAGATTATTGGAATTTTCCCACAAACTGTTACAGTAACATAACATTATAAATTAGAACTACGTGTATACAACTTTCAATGATATTAATTAGCTCTGGGAATATCCCAGCTTAAAGTTGGCCGATTTGATTTCACTCAGTGACATCAAATCTCATTTCAATGAAACCACTCGACATCAAATTTGTACTTCACAGTTCAAAATAGCTGCAACTGTGTAAAATATTCACATGTGGTTACTGACATATTACTCAGAACTGTGAACGCTTTTTTGGATCTTTTAAAGTTATCAGTACCATGGGTTTCTATTTGAATAAAATAAAGATATTAATAATATCAGTCTCTCACATATTAGTGCTATCTAAGCAGTATCATATTAGATAAGAAATCTTCTTGAATTCAGATTTTATAATCATTCCAAATCCATGATTTTATAGTAAAATTGGACAAAATGGGAAAATATTTTTAGAAGAATCAGTTCTAACATAACATAATGTCAGCAACAAAAAATGCTCATTAAAGAATACTTTATATTATCCTCTTCATTATTATATTATTTAAATATAATATATATAAACTGTCTCGTCAAAATGGGTGGAGTTATCTGCCCTTGAAAATTTAATTGAACACCGGAGGCGCCACCACTCGACAACAAACAAAATGGCTGACAAATGCAAAAATCAGATGGATTTGTTCATGTTAAGCTAGAACTATGGAGGTTTGAAGAACTGTATTGCAGATGGTGATGAGTGCAGCTAGTGATATGCTAAGTAAATTATAAATACAACTATAATTTTTTCTGTTTTTCATAACTTAATAAGCAAAGAACTGAGCTGAACAGTGATGTAGACCAGGGAGTATCAGCTATTATTATCAACAAGTTTCCCTTGACACACATTGACATAATAATGTACTTCACCTTATAATTGCAGTCAAATTTAATGGGTCATATAGCATGGCTTTCACAAAGAAATAACCATATCTCTGTCTCAATATCACTTTCCGATCTACCCAGGTTCATCAAGGCAGTGTGAATTGCCATTGTTATGATGTGTGAATTGTCAGCTTGGAAACCCCAGGCTTGGGGACCTCATATGAAGATTGGCATGCACTCCTGGAGGAAATCCCCTGAGGGTGAGATATTTTTATCACAAAACTGCTTGTATACTACCCGTTGATGTCAAAACAGGTGGATTTAACTGGCTCTAAATAAATTATCTTGTTGTTTTGAACTGTTTATTGATTTATAAAATGTATTGATTTTTGTTCCTTGTAGAAGATTGTAGAATATTTCCATACCAGATTTTTGACAAGATGGTAAAGAAATATGTGTTAAAGTATATTGATAATAAAATGTTAGCATAACCTATTTTTAGCTATAATCAGAAAAAGTATAATCAATTATGATTAGACTTTTTATCATTACAACAGGCTATATTTTCCTTGTCTATTGATTGCACTATTCATATACCTAAGCTAAGGATCGCCACACACTTCAATTGTACATTTCTACCCACATCTTGAGAAATGAGAACATTTCATTTCATACATTTATTTCATTTCAAAAATTTAAGAAAACAATTTGTAGTTAATAAGCATTTATTTGTTATTTGAAACCCTGTATGGAGATTTTGTTGAACCAGAAATTAACAAAGACAAATTATAAAAATTCACATGATTGTTTCTCTTCAATTCTAATGGCTTCTTACATTGTATACTTTCATATTCCAGAATACAGCTGCTACAAGGAACTCAGCTCACTTCAAGCAGCCACTCGACTGATGGGGAATTTAATGAGCACACCTAGGTATGGTTGATTTCTTCATAGTGTATATTGGTTAGAACGTCACACAAACTGTTTATCTCCCTTGTTGTATATCATGGAGTATTAAAGAAAGGATAATAGACATCTTTGTCAATCTTTTGTATATCGTACGGATGTGTTCCATTCTTTACCCTTTATGGTAGCCAACCTATTCAATCATCCTGAGTGTATTAAAAAAAACTGGATTGCACGTCATATGGAACCATATATACAACTGATCAGGTTTTAATTATATGCATGTATCTATCGCCACAGGCCAAGAAATCCACAATTCAGACTGGTGGGTTTCAGCAAAGGTTGGATTACGTCCAAGTGGACCTCAGAGCAACTAAACCAAACTATTCTTCGAAAGATCTGCTGCTTCAAGTTCCAAGTTGGACAAGAAAACAGTCACCCTTGAATAATAATACTAATACTGCAATAAATTCTCATACCAAAGACTGCATGTAAATACATACATATATAGTACTGTGCTGTATTTTGTCTCAACATGCTCAAGCATTTGTACTATATAAACTACACGTTTCTTGTTAAGAACCATCAGGTTTATTGTAAATATTTTATGATGTACTGTTTTGTCTCACTCTTAGTGTTTTCTCTAAATAAACCGTTCTGTGCTCAAATATATATTTGTGTCTTCTTTTCCGGGAAAGTAAATATCTCGTGGCTACATACCTTTCATTACACGGATTTGCTAGGATACAAATAAGGTACTTCAAGAGCACTTCAGAAGTGCATATGAAAGGTATCCTTCTGTAGAAGAGTGGATGAAGTGCCTTGCCATATAAGGACATTGAAATGCCTCAAATATTCTAATTAGGTACTTCAAGAGCACTTCAGAAGTGCCTATGAAGGTTACCCTTCTGTGGAAGTGCCGATGAAGTGCCTTTGCAGTACTTAATTAACATATTTGAGGCACACTTCAAAAGTACTTCCAAGTGACTTCATTGTGACTTCAATGCCCTTATATGGCATTGCTACAAAACAATACCCACACTGCAAGCACACTTCTGACTGAGCCTTGCACTTCAAGGGTAAAATATGGCCACACTTTAAAGTTACTTCAAAGTTACTTCAAAGACACTTCTGGACAGTAAGGGATAGCTCTGACATACGCCGCTGTCCAGCTCATGCCTGGGGTTTTCCACATCAACGCCGTTCTTTCGATTTCCATATGGACCGAGTCCTTGTCCAGCAATTTCATATGAGTTACGAGGTCGACATACTGCTGACGTAAAGCCCGTCGTAATCTGGGTACCAATGTGTTATGGGCTAAAATTGCGGCTTCCTCTGTCGAGTACACTTTGTGGTGAACTTGTTTTCTGTGGCCTCCAACGTCTCGCCCATCTCGGCGTACATACTTTCTTTGAACAAATCCTTTCATAGCCTCGAGTTCACATTGTGCAGGTTTGGCTTGGTCTTCACGGTTGGGTGATATTCCGGGACTGATGGTATGAAGTGGACCCGCTGTATGGGGGCGGGTTGCGGCTGCTGGACGGGTGCTGCCAGGTGTGAACTCGGTGGATGGTGTAGGGATATATGACGTTGTTGTGACCCCTCTCCGGATAACATGTTGGTCGTCAACCGGCGATCTTCGGGGGTATGAGCTTTTAATTCTACGAACAGGTAGCCGTACGGACGACTTGTCGCGCCTTAAAACGCCTACATGAAATGGTCGATGTTCTGAGGATAAATTCGACCACCAAACACACGGATCTGTGCTCTGTCGATGGGATTGGAGAACAACACAAAGTATTGGCAGTTCAAAGCAATATCTCTGCACGCCTTTCCTTGAGGCAGAGATTCTGGGTCAAATAGATGACGGACAGATTCCGATGATGGTAAACAAGTCAGCAACGTGTGAATTGTCCTTGGCCGCACTCATCAGATCATCTAGCACCACCACGTTGGTCTGCTAGGGGTCGAAGAAATACGCTTGATCGATATCGTGAGGAATCCCTGAAACGGAGCTCACATTCTGTAGACTATGCGGGTATAGCTCAGGGGTCCTTCCTCTAAGAATTTCATCACCCAGGACGTCTTGCCACATCCCGTTGGACTGCTGACCGTCATGGTATATGGATGCTCTACTTCACTTTGTGGACCAATATCAGGTGGACTCAGTGGTGTCTCTTGGTTGTGTTTGCATTGAATGCGTCTGAGCATATTGTCGCATGGTACCAGGTCAGAGCGTGATTACAGACTGAGGCTAATGGATTACAAACGACCTTATATGACCACTCACTCAACTTCATTCCTCCTCCTCCTCTTCCTCCTCCTCCTCCTCCTCTTCCTCGTCCTTCTCCTTCTCCTCCCATACACTGAGGTAATTCTCGACTCACTCAACCCCATACCTCTTCCTCCTCCTCCCATACGCTGAGGTAACTCTCGACTCTCTCAACTCCATTCCTCCTCCTCCTCCTCCTCCTCCTCCTCCCATACGCCGAGGTTCCTCCTCCTCTTCCTCCTCCTCCTCCCATACGCCGAGGTAACTCTCAACTCACTCAACTCCATACCTCCTCCTCCTCCTCCCATACGCTGAGGTAACTCAACTCACTCAACTCCATTCCTTCTCTTCCACCTCCTCCTCCTCGACAAACGACCTTATATGACCACTCGCTCACTCAACTTCATTCGTCCTCCTCCTCCTCCTCCCATACGCCGAGGTAACTCTCAACTCACTCAACTCCATAGCGCCTCCTCCTCATAAAGGAAAAATCACACATGAACATTCCCCGACGCATTTTGACCTCGACTGGTCCATAAAACATCCAAGCACGCCCTGTTCGCTACTACGCCTCGAATGCGCATGCGCGTCATGGCCTCATTTCGAGACCAAACCACCCCAGTCGTAGCCTACTCCACGATCGCTTCACGATATTTTAGGACCACGTAAGACCCATCTAGACTCATTTGACAGGGTTTTCCGCATTTTGTCCGGAATCTTGGTTTCACATCCACCCGCTAGTCACATGATCTCTTTTTCAAAACCACGATTGACCTACTTGACGGGGCTTTTTTGCATGTTTGGGAGTAAAATTCGTTTTTTTCGCATTTCACATCCACCCCACCCATCACGTGACCGAAACTGATCTCGCGCCAGATGTGACCTTTGACTGAGATTTGACGTCCTCAAGGGACGTGACGTCATCCGTGACGTCATTTGCCCTACGATTACCCTCCTCATTACCCACCCAGACAATACTAAGATGTTTTCGCTTTGTATACTACTTCTGCATGATCCCAATTAGTATGAAGCCCTGAACGCAAACATCTCACCAAGTACATGTTTCTTACGGGCGATGTAGTAGTTATAGTGATATATTAAAGGTTTATTAGGGTTATTTCTCAGAATTCTTGTTCAATACTTTAACGAAAACGGAACAGAATACACTCAGGACGCACCTCCAGCGAGCGTCTCCTGGACCTCACGCGGCAGCTTGGCAAGTGATCCTCGCTGGAGCATTCAGCAAGTTTTCTGGATGTTGGGAAGTATTCGTCAGCGTCGTGGCAATCCAATAAATTTTGTTCATAAATTCTGCGAAATATACGCTGAAAGTGGTGAAATATTTAATTTGAGAGCTGGTGTAAAACATGATAAGATTGTTGGAGAATCTATCCAAGTGGCCAGTCAAAATGGACTGTTCCCGGGTGTAAACAAAGTATGCGACTGTCGATTTCGAGGCGGATTCGCGGGAGTCAAAATAAAGTGTTACATTTTAAGCCTTCCGTTCATAAAATGAAATAGAAATTTTGCGAGACATCCTGATCCGAACATTTTCTTAATTAGAGAATGTCAGGAGATATGACCAAGAGTTTCATATTGGTCACAAGAAACCATGCCGATAACTACTCGCTGCCGACCTCTGGTTCCATGCCCATACGTTATCTAACGTCATGAATACAAGGATATTTGATTTCACACTGTTATAGACAAGTGTGACCCTATGATTTCGATTTAACAACGATGTTTAAAAGACTTACCGTTGGCTGTTCTTGTAGTAAATGAGGTAAACATTTTGTTTATAATTAATCAGCGTTCGGTATACTGTTGCTTGCAACATGCTTAAAATATGCTGTGGGGATATTAGGTTCAAATAGTGCTTCCTAATTCAGGTATAATCTTACGGAATATTATATCTGACTTTGGAGCTATATATAAATCTGAGAGAAAAGATGGCGGATGCCCGGATATTGGTTGTTGTCATAAACAAAGCGGAACGAGACTCATCCGTAAGAGTGATATTCACTGGCCATCGAGGGTTGGTCTGTGTGGAACGCCCACTTACGGAAGCCAGTTCGTGCCACTTCGAAGTTACCTTTCCTTCATCTTCAACAGCATGTGTATCGTAATTGAGACTTAGCTATTTTTAGACATCTCGTAATTACCATCTCGTAATTACCATCTCGTAATTACGACTTACCTATTTATAGCAATTCCATGAGAGAAATCGATTTGTTGCATAAGTTTTAATGTGTGTATGTTTTAATGTGTGTATGTTTTAATGTGTGTATGTTTTAATGTGTGTATGTTTTAATGTGTTGGATTAATAAGTTAATAAGAGTACTTATAGAATTTTGTTTGATCGTCGCTATATAGCTGAAATATTGCTGAACGCGACATTAAACCTTAATTCTCTCTCTCTCCCGTAATTAAGAGATACCTAGTAATTACAAAATAACAACTCGTAATTACGAGATAACAACTTGTAATTAAAAGATATCAACTCGTAATTTCGAGATACGAACTCGTGATTACGAGATCAACTGGTAGACCGAATTGGCATAATCTGGCTCCTTGTGCAAAGTTAAAATATCGAGATAGGCTACTCGTTATTACGAAATACCGAAAAATCACTGTGTCGTAATTATGTGATAGTAACTCGTAATTACGAGATATATAATTAGGAGATACCTGCATCGTCTCTACCACCCTTCCCTCTCTCTTTCACTTTTACAGTCGGTGTTAGTTAGACCCTTGTTTTTTGTGATAATGGATTACTAATAAAAATAAGGCAACTACCAGCATTAACAAAAAAAGGATCACAAACTGAGATGGACGGCTTATTTGGCTGAGTTGGACAGTGAATATATACAACAATACCCAAGCTAGCGAAACATTGAACTGCGAGATGGACAATGTTATTCCCTTTCAGCAAAGTTAAGAAATCTATGTCAGGGATTTAGCGACAGTAGTAGTAAAAGACGAAAACCAGTATACTTGACTTTTGAGCTCATCTCTGTATCTCCGGTAATGTCAGGTCAGTTCCGATGGGACTTTCCACTAACGTACAATCAATGTATTTTTGATCGACCTATAACAGCTGCGTCTCACCGCAATGGCCACCGATGTCATGCTAACGCACGAGGATTTCCCGTGAAATTTCCATAAGAATCGGCATACGACATGACGGTCATCTATAATATTTACTTTCATACGGGGCTTTCCCACGAAATTCTCCTTGACGTGGGGAGGCGCGAAATTATGGGGTATATAATTATACTCTCGCTGTTTAATGTTTTACAACATATATATTCTTAGGGATAAAACAAACCCGCAAGGGTTTTATTCCCGCCAATATACGGACAATATGGACGCATTCTACATTGATTTATATGCATATCTTCTCTGTATGGTGAATAAAATTTCAATTCAATTCAATCAGCGGGGGAACAAAGAGACTAGGGACGTAAGTGACACAAGCTGTTTTTGAGCGTAACTTGTCCCTTGCAAACAAATTTTAATATAACAAAATTAAATTAAAGAAGACAAACCCTCGACTCAATTAATTCGACCGTATAACTCTCATTGCATTCATAATGTAAATATCCACGAGAGCCGCTGCAACGTTTGCCCCACGTCAGTTCAAGTCAAGGAGAATTTCGTGGGAAAGCCCCGTATGAAAGTAAATATTATAGATATTTCACGAGAAATCCTCGTGCGTTAGCATGACATCGGTGGCCATTACGGTGAGACGCGTCTGTTATTGGTGGACTAAAAATACGTTGATTGTACGTTAGTCGCACGTTAGTGAAAAGTCCCATCAGAACTGACCTGACATTACCGGAGATACCGAGATGAGCTCAAAGGTCAAGTATACCGATTTTCGTCTTTTAATACTGTCACTAAATCCCTGACGTAGATTTCTTAACTTATTGAAAGGGAATAACATTGTCTATCTCGCAGTTCAATGTTTCGCTAGCTTGGATATTGTTGTATATATTTACTGTTCAAGTCAGCCAAATAAGCCGTCCATCTCAGTTTCTGATTCTTTTGTTGTTAATGCTGATATTTTTATTAGTAATCCATTATCGCCAACACCATGGTCTAACTTACACCGGCGGTAAAAGTGAAATAGAGATGGAAGGGTGGTAGAGATGGTGCAGGTATCTCCTAATTATATATCTCGTAATTACGAGTTACTATCGCATAATTACGACACAGTGATTTTTTGGTATCTCGTAATAGCGAGTAGCCTATCTCGATATTTCAACTTTGCACAAGGAGCCAGTTCATGCCAATTCGAAACCAACTTTTCTATTTTTCACTATGTCATAATTACAACTTGATCTCGTAATTACGAGTTGATATCTCGTAATTACGACTTGTTATCTCGTAATTACTAGGTATCTCTTAATTATGGGAGAGAGAGAGAGAATTAAGGTTTAATGTCGCGTTCAGCAATATTTCTGCTATATAGCGACGATCAAACAAAAGTCTAAGTACTCAAGCCAATAACTTATTAATCCAACACATTAAAACGTACACACATTAAATCTTATGCAACAAACCGATTTCTCTCATGGGATTGCTATAAATAGGTAAGTCGTAATTATGAGATGGTACTTACGAGATGGTAATTACGAGATGTCTAAAAATAGCTAAGTCTCAATTACCAGATACATGCTGCTGAAGATGAAGGAAAGGTAACTTCGAAGTGGCACGAACTGGCTTCCGTAGTACCCATATAGTTTTTTGCTGAATAAATATTATATTCGAAAGAAAAAGAAAAAAAAAACGCTGTTGCGTTCAAACTACGAGCTGGGTGGGGTTCGAATGCGAGTCGGTTACATGGAACTGTATTCTAATATTAGACCTATCTGAACAGGCTTTCGTGGATACTGTTCAAATATGGCATTTACCTGGCCTATAGTACCGATTGACCGTTGTTATCTTTTCAATTTCATTCTCACGTGATCTATGATTAACGTTCATGTGATCAGTGATAGTCGGTTGTGTGATATAAGTCACTGAATTATGTTTAAAGCATAAGCTTGTACATGTTCTATCATTGTAAACACACTAGCATTAGATAGCACCTGTCCAACATATAACATGGCCGGTATAGAGTTGAGCCCCCCCCCCCCCCCACACACACACACTTTCAAATGTGCTCTGCGACAGTACCTCATATCGAAAAAGGTAACGCCTACAAGATATTTAATTGTCGTCATTAAAACTATATAGATGTCAATGTAATGCGTCCACACGGTTAAAACAGTTGAAATCCAGCAACGTAAAATTTCCATTTCGGCCAGGTCAGCACCGATACTACCTGTGTTTGATAGCTATTTGTAGACCTAAGCATATGAGACGCCATTTGTCCCTTTCTGATTAAATCTATTCATTTATAAATATCTGGTATCGATCAGCCAGATATATATAGGATTTAAATTTTACTAAACTCAGTGTTTATTTCACCTCCATGTTTAACAGATTAATATATCTGGCTGATAAATACCAAATCGAGCTGGTTGAACTTGAAGTGTAGCAGATCACACATGTACGTCATTCTGGTTAGAAATAGGATGAATTTACGCTTTTATTTCTTTCCGATTTCTAACCATATATACCCCGAATGAAACCACTTCATGCGATAAATTACATAGATAACAAGTATTAAAATGCTTTCTGATTGATAGTAAATTCCGACCCACCTCATATGTTCATCATTTATAGCATGTGCCGTCCTACTTTATCACCCAACGGTGCATGAATAACGATGGCCCAATTGGCACTATGGACAATCTAGGAATATTTAAGATTTCAGAGTTGTTGTTGTTGTTGTTGTTGTTCAGTGACCTTGTTGACCGTTGACCTCCTGACCCCAATCTTGGCACCCGATACATCACTTCCCACTACACAGCCAGAGAAACCATTTTGGTGTTGAGAGCTGGTCAACACCATAAAGTGGTGTTCAGAAACGGTGTTGACCAATGTGAACACTGAGAAATGGTGTTGAAGCCAGTTCACCAACGAATAATAGTGTTGTTCAACACCAATAAAGGGTGTAGAATGTATTAACACCATATTTTGGGGTTCACTTATAAGTGCTAATACTGGTTCAACGCTAATTAATAGTGTTGGTTAACACCAATAAAAGGAGATGGAGACATATGTTCAGCTCAACACTTGTTTGATGTTGATGAAGACTATTTTTCTGACTGTGTACTGCATCCACAAATATGTGATTTTCAATCGTGCTAATTTTGGCTCAACATTAATTAATGGTGTTGACCAACACCAATAAAGGGAGTTGGAGACATATGGTGTTGTTCGAAATTTGGCCCAACACTCCGTGTTGGTTTTGAGGACTGGTCAACACCATAAAGTGAACACTAAAAATGGTGTAGAGTCCACTTCAACACCAAATAATAGTGTTGGTCAACACCAATAAAGGGTGTTGAAAATAGCTCAAAACCATAATTTGTTTTTCACTGATAAGTGGTAATACTAGTTCAACACCAATTAATGGTGTTGGCCATAATTGGTGTTGGCCAAGACCAATAAAGAGAGTTGGAGACATATGGTGTTAAAATTCAACACTATTTATTGGTGTCGAGCTCAACACCTTCTTTGGTGTTGATCAAGACCATTTCTCTGGTTGTATACTGCGTCCACAAAAATGTGATTTTCTATCGTTTACTGATTTTGATTTTCTCCATTGGCCATGACCGTTGACCTTTCGACCTCAGTAGGTTTACTGTTTGAAATAAGCGTATGTTAATCACTATCCATATCCTTTGACTAAACTAATAGCACAAACGATGTTTTCAATAGTTTTCTGTTTGAGTGGGGGTGGCGAAAGTGTGCACCGTGATGTCAACGTCTCATTGATGTACATGCATCCACTTCTACTT